>CAHIKZ030001680.1:2630000-2707500 GCA_903632075.3 Acanthosepion pharaonis
CAACAGGTATTCATAATAAACAACGACCACAAATCAAACTTTTAAGCAAAACCCACGTTCCACTTAACCAACCAATCAAAAAGTGAAATAGGAAAAATCAGCAAAAATATACTAGAAAAAATAAATGGGAAATTAAGGAAAACTCTAGTACTAAATCAATGGAAAACACCAAAATTGTTACCAACTGGTTCGCAGGGATACCGAACAAAAGCAAAGCAACCATCATCCAGGTGGATATAATAAACTTCTACCCCTCCATCACAGAAAACTTACTGTAAGAAGCAATACATACACATAAAAATAATCTAACACTGCTTGAAATCTCTGCTCTTCTACCACAACAAACCATTCTCAAAAAAAAAAAAAAAATCAAAAAAGCAACTTGTTTGATGTAACAGTGGGATGTTATGTTGAAGCTTAACCTGCAAAATGGTAGATATTCTTTCATACCTAGCTAGAATACTAGAAAAAAAAAGACATGGACCTATACAAAGATGACTGTCTGATCCTAATAAGAGAACCCAATCACCCTATAGTTTCAAGAAAAAGATAATAAATGCTCTAAAAAAGATTGGATTCTAAATAGAAATGAAAATCTAATAGAAAAACACTTCTCCAAAACAAACCCCCTAGCGAAAATATTCAACAGGAACAATGTAAAAGTTAGCTACAGCTGCACTAAGTACATAACACGAATAATAAAAAAACAACAAAAAACAATTGCCTACAATAATGCAAAGACACCCAGTGCAACTGCAGAGACAAAACTGCATGCCCACTACAAGGAAACTGCCTACAAATATAGTGTACAAATCTAAGGTCAACACAAACAACACTACAATGCACTAAATTAGCACCACAGAAGGAACATTAAAACAAAGAAAATACATGCACAACCTCTCTTTCTCCAATAGAATATACTTGAACAGCACGCACTATCAACATACATATGGCAACTAAGACAAAAACATCACACCAAACATAACCTGGGAAATTATGAAACACACCTGACTACAAAAACATATCAAAAAGATGACTACTTTGTCTTCCACAACAAAACATGTTACTACACCAAAGATATGAAATAATCTCAAAATGCAGAGATGAAATCAAATATCTACTATCACTGTTGAAACCAACTGGATCACAACAAAAATGAACACAAAAGGGAATAAACTTACTGAAAAAATGGTAGCACACTAAACCACCAAAACATAACCATCACCAAGAAGCAATAACACTGCCAATGACACTGTCACCACCCCTGCAAAATACAATCACCACCATTGCTATTAGCATGGCTATCACAACAAATATCGTCATTTGTAATGAATAACCCAAAGCGAATAAACTTAGGAAAGCTTTATTCAACTTAATACATCTACCAAAAGAAAAGAATTAAGCTAGCTTATTTATAAGCATTTCTGGAGTCTGTCCATTACACCAAACAGGGGGAGCAGGTTGTGGGAATTACTTACAACACCATTAACACTCCAAAATTATTATTTTATGACTATTGCCATTACTATCACTATTAGAACTTGTTATTGTTGTTTTTGTTGTTGTTATTATTATTATTATTATGATTATCACAATTATTGTCATTATTATGATTGCCATTATTGTGGTTATCATTATTACCATTATTATTAGTGTTAGCATTACTGTTACAACTATCATAACTAATAACATATCAAATATTATCAATATATCAATAATAATATAACAGATAATATTTCCGTTAACAAAATCATAATCACCACTGCCGTTTTTTTGTTAAAAAAACACAAACATCATGCAGACAGAACTCAACTAAGCTCATATGGTAGTAGCAACCCCAAACCAATTAGTGTGGGTGTATGTCTAAATGTGTGAATGCATGTGAGCATGCCTGACGGCACAAACAGCTGACCTGAAAAAATGTCAAAGCCACCCCAACCTGTCCCCTGCTAAGAGAACATTGCTACATTTATGAAACATTACAATCTTGACACTGATATAGATAGATAGAGTAAGATTATGTGTATACGTGTGTTCGATCATACGAAAGTGTAACTGCGCCTACCCAAGATTATGAATATAGGTGTGTATATATGAACTGATATGTATGCAGCTGTATGTGTGTAGGACTATGTATACATAAGCATCATCCCAAACAAATACATAACATGAAAATTTCCCCCCTCCCTCCACGCACAAATAGACAATAAATAAATCTACATTAGAACAAATAAATCATTTTGTTTGAAGATCGCGAAAGCATCAAACCTAAGGTAACAACACTCCATGCAACCACATATATTAGCTCTATCATGAATATTAAGCACTTTCTACTATATATATATATATATATATATATATATATAATTCTTATGTCTTATATATATATATATATATATATATATATATATATATATATATATATATAGTGTGTGTGTATTTGTAATCCCTCTATTTTTTTTACGTTGCAATCCCTCTTTTATGGTGGTGGTGATGGTGAGTAAGATCTGGAGTAGTTAGCAAAGGTTGTCCCAGTGGAATGTCTGTTGGATTCTGGTTGAATATGGTATCAACAAAATGAGTTCATGATTCTATTGATGAGGGAGACAGTGTTGGCTGTTATGAAGGTCTTTCTTTTAAGCAAATCTGCTGGTCCACAGGTTCATCATTATTTTGCCAAGAACGTTAGTGATTGCCTATTGTATTTTATTTTGAGGATTTCCTTTCTGGACCAGATGTGATGCACTGAGTCTCTGCACAGAAAAAGAAATTTTTTTATTTTGTGTTTGGATTTAATAAAAGGTGAAACATGTTAGCTTGATAAATACATGTTCTTTATCCTTTCATACATATATATATATATATATATATATATATATATATATATATATATATATAACCTCATATGGGGTGGATAGATCTATTTCAACTGACAAAAAATTCATCAGTCTTATTCAACCTTGGTGTAAAGACTGAGTTGTTGTCAGAATTTGAAATTCAACTTTGACTGTTGTCGAAAAACTGATAAAAAATTTATCCATTTCGATGTTTCTGTCAGACAAAATGAAGGAGACAGTGGTCAAGGGAGGGTGGAAGGTATTAGCCTTAAAGAGAAGAGGTTTTATAAAATTAAACCTGGGTATTAACCTTATGACATTAAATTGAGATTATATGAAGAATGAAGTGTTAATTTGAAACTAAAAGCAGATCAAAAAGGAAGTTTTATAAAAAAAAAAGATTTTCATATATATAAGGTTAGGTTCCTACTTAAAAATACTCTTCCAAAGATAAATTATACTTCAAAAATAAGATATATTAAAAACAAAATTAAAAATAAGACATATTTAGATAATTTATATTAAATTTAAGTATATAAGAATATATTTTTTAAAATTTTATTTTAAAAAGTAAAAATATATTTACAACTAAAAATATAATAAGATAAAATAAATTATACATTTTTAACTTTAAAGAGAAGTTAAATCAAGTTGTATTAAAAAAAACAAACATACAAAATTATATTTAAAAAACCTAAAAAATAATATAAGTTGACTTAACTCAGTCTATCAGTCTATGCACTGTAGTTGAATAAGACTGACATTTTTTTTGTTGGTTGAAATATATCTATCTCCGATATCAGGTAATTTTGGATTTTATTGTGTAATACTATTTATTGGCTCTGTTATGATAAATACATTGAGCTCTTTTTGTGAATCAGTTTTAATATTTTATATTACTTGGATCATATACCAATAGATTTATTACCTTGTACTATATATATATATATATATATATATATATATGTGTGTGTGTCTTTTTTAAAAAATTAATGGATTTTATTTACTAAACCAACATTTTTATTACATCAAAGGTAACTTTTGGTGGATACCTATATTTGAGTGGACACTGTCTATATTTTAAATCCAATTTTAGATCATCTATCTACCTGCACAGTTGTTTTTCTTTCCTTTCACCCCCAAGCAAAGTGATACTACCACTAGAACACAATCCCTTTTTAATTTCTTGCTTTCTGAAATATACAATCTTAAAAAATATAAATGCAATGCCAGTCACCATCTTCTGTATTCCTGAAACCTGTCTTTTATTGTCCTTTCTACTCACTAAACTCTTCTCACTCTCTTTCACTCACTGTATCCCCTTGCATCCTAGTGGCTTAATTGCCTTGCTTGAGGTGAAATGATTAAAATATATTACTCCATTTTTCTGTGGGTATTGTGGGTAGCATGCTATTCCTTGAAGGAAAAACAAAAGTTTAAACATTGGTCTTCATGTATTATGTTGCCCATATCATTTGATTTTTTTTTAGATTGATGTCATTTAAAGATGGCTTAGTGATTAGTCTCTCATGTTTTGCTACTTGATTTAGGATTTGATATCTTTCACTTTTTGACACTTCCTTATGGCCACAAAGACAAAAGATTTCATACCTTGACAACAACGGACTTTTATGACTTCTCATAGATTGGTGAGATAAACTTCTCAAATTTGTGCTTATCAGACTTTCATCTACAACGAACTTAACATTTTCATGATATCTGCCTATTATTCTTGTCATTTCTAACATTATCTTGTGTAAGCTCTGAAGTGGATAAACATTTTTCTTTATTCATCAAATCAGCCTTTATGGAGAGCTATGGTCACCCACATCCTGAGGGTATATGGCACATAGAAAACCTGCAGTTATTGAATATAAGATAAATATGGCTATATTACATACACATCAACAGCTAGAAACAGACTGAGATACCGAATTTATTTCTTTGCATGAAGTTCTATATATTACTTTTGGTTTAGAAGGAATGTGTTCAGACAAAGTACATTCCTTAGTTCCACCAGTTCTCAGACAAAGTACATTCCTTAGTTCCACCAGTTCTCAGACAAAGTACATTCCTTAGTTCCACCAGTTCTAACCTTCACAGCTAAGACCCGCCATGACATGCACATATTGTAGTAAACCACCCTCAATCTCTTTGTGTTCCAGTGGTGAGAGGCTTACGGCCATATCACAAGCTGAGTTCAAATTCCAATCTGGATCATTACATTCATTTACATGTAAATACTTTTGGGAAAGGTATGAATCCACCTCTTCTCCCAAGCTATGGGTTAATTAGTAGAATTTGTACTAGTAAATCACTAAAGAAGACTAGCATATGCAAATGAAATATGAATATTTTTATCTCTAAAAAATCTTTTTAGAAGCCTGCAAAAGGTTGATAAGCCACAAAAAATCAGTCAATCCAATGTTGAGATGTTCCACTTTAGCAGGTTTTTGGAACCAACTCCCAAGAGGATACTCTTCTGATCCCTACAATCTGAACCTGTTCAATAGTTTTTTTGGTTTGTATTTTTTTTAAGCATTTCATCCCAAGCAAGGCGGAAGTGCCACAAGCACACAAGGGATTACAGAGAGTAAGCATAAAGTGTGTTGTTTGGGGAAAGGATAAAGAGAAGGAAGGGATAAAGATCAAGGCATCAGAAGATGTTGAATGACATTACATTTGAATATTTATCAGGGAAGCAAGCAAGAGGAAGGGAGTTCCACTGTTGGGAAGTGTAAGAGAAGAAGTTATTGGAGTAGAAGAGGCAGTTACATTTAACTGTTTCAACAATAAAAGGGTTGGGCCAAGATGCTAACCTAGTAGCATGCTTAAATTCATACAGTTGGGGTACCAGTGAAAGTAGCTCACCAGAGCAGTTGCCATGAAAATATTTGTAGAAAAGACAGAGGGAAGCCACATCATGACTGTGAGACTGACTGTAGTCGACATGCCAGTCAGGATCTATCACATTGCGTATCTGGCATTGGATTTTGTTGAGAATCTTGAGATGAACAGCGGGGGCACCAGACCATATATGCCAACAGTATTCAATGCAAGGACGAATGGTAGATTTGCTGATTTGAAGGATGAACTCAGACAAGAAAAACCTTCTTGTGTGACACAGAGAATCCACTTTCCTTGTGACAGATGAAGCTATTGATTCAATATAGTTGTTCCATCCCAGGTCAGTGGAAAATGTGAGACCAAGAAGGTGCTGAGAAATGCTCTTATGGAGTTGAGCATCAGCCATACTGATAGGAGGCAGGATGGTTTCTTTATGGTGGGTAAATAAGAGCAGTTTCATTTTGGAGGCATTAAAGTTCACAAGCCATTTCCTGCTTCAGTCAACCACAGATTGGAGGTCCTTTTCGAGACCAATGGCCAGGTTAACTTTTTCAGGATTGCTGAATTTACTATTGAGACGAGTAAATGGTAGTGTCGTTTGAATAGATGCCTACTTGAGAACTGATGACATCAGTAAGATCATTGATGAAGATAAGAAACAGTGTAGAACCCAGGATAAAACCTTGGGAAAACATTACATGAGATCATCCATTTTTTATCCATTCTTAAAGAATCTAAATTATGTCTCTCTAATACAAACAGTATGTACATAAAAACAGCCCCAGATTAATTGAATACCTCTCCAATATGCCAACTGACCACACAAAAGTGAAAACATTAGAACTTCTCCTACTAGACTGACTCACATACACAATTATGAATATACATTAACATCTGATGCCCACTTAGACATATTAGAATTTTTACAAATTTTCATATATATATATATATATATATACCCATGATTTTAACACACATGATGCATGACTGACTAATGTGAGATGATCCAAACAAAATTGAAAATAATAAAGTTTTTTCTTTTTATTTGTTTTCTCTCACTCTGATGAAGCTTTAATAAAAGTGAAACATCTTAGCTTGATAAACTTTTCTGATTTGTTCTTTATCTTTTATTTATATATATATATATATATATATATATATATACAGGATGTGATGGTTAGATTGTTCCCATTTTATATTTTTCATTTCCCATTGTGTGCTCATTGTTTTTAATTAATGTTGACTGCACAGTATGGTAGGGTCAGTTTGGCACCATCTGTAAGAAAAAGAGCACCATGACGCAATTCATTTTGCCAGAAATTTGGAAATGGTGTGCTGTACTGTTTGTCATTCATGCAGGAAGCTCCAATGCAAACATTTCAGAATTTTTGTGTGTTAATTTGAGGACAGTGCAGAGGATTTGGAAAGAGTTGGATGAGTTTAATGGTGATTTCAAAGGTATGGAAGCTTGGAAAACTCACTCTAATTGTTCTGATGAGAAAAGAACACCTGAATTTGTTGGTGAGGGCCTCAGACTCAACACAGAGGCTTACTTCAAGTGTCTTTGAGAGTTAGTGCTACCCTTGGCCAAGAGGGTGGCTACTGTGTCAGGCAATAGGTCTCTGCACCATGCCAGACAATCAGGAGAACCCAGTCATGACTGTCAAGCAATTTCTGCAACCACATCATCTATTACATCTGGCCACATAACTCCCGAGACTGCAACCCCTTGATTATTATGTGTGGGGTGCAGTTGAGAGAGACACCAAAAAAAAAAAAAAGAAAAAACTCCTTTTAACATCAAAGATGAACTAAAAGCAAGGATTATGGCAGCATTGATCAACTTAAACAAGAAGATCATTCAGAAGAGATGCAGGAGATTCTGAAGTTGTCTGGAGGCCGTGGTTGAAGTCAGTGGTGATTTTATTGAATGAATTTACTCTTTAGTATTTCAAGATATTTTTGTGTAATATTGGTAAATATATCTGTTAAAATGAGATGTTAGTTTTGTTTTTATGTAATTTAGATGACAATTTATCCATCGTACCCTCTGTGTGAGCATTGTTTTTAATTAATCTTGATTGCACAGTATGGTAGGGTCATCTAAGTGATCTGGGATTGCAAAAAGAATGTTTGTTGCAGATTATTTCCACGTCACCGAGAATAAATCACTAAGTTCAGACTCGAACATCGGGGACAGAAAGAAAATGCCGAAAACTCGATTTGCAAGTACTATTTCACAAATCACAATGCACGCAACCAGTCAGAAAAATAACTCCCTCGTCAACAAAAATCACCGACTTTTTTTCCTGCGATTCGAGAACACCAACTGCTTTTATCGGCTGAATATTTTTTTTTCCATTCGTCGACAGCTGGGAGAGGATGTTCAGTAATTTGCATATCAACATACTTTTCTAGCGACTTCTGCGACAGACTTGTTTTTTTAATTCAAATATTCCATTTTCAGCATGTCATACAGAATACATGCCCTTTTGTTTGGTAAGTAATTTTCTTTTTCGTCACATTTTCCATCATAGAATACAAGCGATGCGCTGTTGCTTGGTTTGACAAGGTATGTCACCATTTTCTTCATTATCGGTCAGTTGGTAGGGATGCTTATAATAAGTAATAGAGGTTTTAATTAGAATTATGACAATGTTAGTGAATAAATGTTTTCAGCAATTTCAACTGGAAGGGATTGAAAACTTTTAGAATAAATAAATTCAATGCATCGAGGATTTTTTTTGCATATTCATACATTAAACTGCATTTACATTATTCGAACTATTGTTCTCATCTTTGTCGCCATATTCAGGTGGTTGGAATGTCAAACTGAACCCTTTATTTCGCTCATTGGGGTAGACTGTTCTAGTTCCACGTGCCATATTTAATGGATATCAGTTATCTCCTGTTAATTCCTCTCTCTACTTTATTCCTTTATCTGTTTATGAATTAGTCCAAATAATGTAAATAGTGTACATATTACCTCATCTCAGAAATATAGACAGATATTAAACAGCATAATTAAAAATGAGGAAAATATACTTTTATGTTCACACACAGAACTCAGAAAAAAAAGGAAGTAAAACATGATTAGCTGTTAATTAATGTTGTTCATTTGAAATTTAAGTTTCCGTCTTTGGGAACGTTTCCCCCAGAGGAGACAAAAGACCCTGCTACTACTTCATCCTGTTATGGATAGGACGAAAGAGAGAGAGTTTATATCCTTTTCTTTTATGTCACTTACTGCCATGCCACCTAGTGGGCATTAAGTGAGGTCACATGGCAGTCAGGATGGGCTAATCTCATATACTTATATATAACTTTGAAAAATGAGAATTTAAATTAGTTTAGTATCATTTAGAAATAAATACACATTTTATTCAGTTTGTATATTTTATTGTTAACTTCCACTTGTTTCCACTGAAAAATGCCACAAATTTTTTGTACTTTGTGGGGAGAGCAAATCCTAAATTGAAATTTACTCTACTTTAGTATGCAACAAATTTATAAGTGGTATTCTGAAGGGTAAGATTTGTTAGAGTGACCAAAATCTGGTTGTAAATGCAAGTTATCTCAGTGAGACAAAAAAAAAAAAAAATCATTGAATTGGGAAAAAATAATGAAATTCAAAATGACTTCAATTTAACAAATTATGGGTGGAGATATGATCAAACATCTGAACGAAATTATTTATTTACTAGAATTTCAGCTAGAAAAACAAAGCTAATAGCAAAACAAATGAAATGCTGGAAAAGTTGGCGTAATTGAATGGGCTTAGAATGGAAAAGGTTATTTTCTCAGACAAATTGAGTGTCTTCCAATTATGAGAAAATGGCTGAGTAAACTATAATTCACAATTTAGTTAAAAATATACTGTAAAAAAAATGTCAAACACTCAGCAGTAATTTTTTTTACAATGATATTCATGCTGTACAAAGCCCAAGGGTCACTCAAAGTAGAGGATTACAGGGTAAGAGGCAAAGTTTATGGGAATATGTGGTGAAGATAATGGTTAACCCTAGACAAACAGGTTAAGATTGTAGTGATTGGAAAAGCATCCTTGTAGTTTAAATGAATCTCTATTACTACGATGTCACTTGTACAAATCAAGATGCCACTGGTTCAATTCGCCGTTCTTGTTTTCTAAACACTTCACAATGTAAATCCGTTTTTTTTTCTTCTCCTGTTTTCACTGCTTCAGCCCTTTTTTTTATCAGGCCAACACCACAGTTGACCAACCAATCAGCGTTCTTCGCTTTTATTCCCAGTTACCCAGGCAAATAGCCTCTTCCAGTTTGACCAATCATCACATGATTTGCTATTGGTAGAAGCATGCCAAACTGTACAAAAACCCTTGTTACCGCACATACTGCTGGAATTGCTAGACGAGAGAGTAATGTCATTTTCACAGAGTAAACTTGCTGATGTCACATGTTAAGGTAAGCCCTTTATTTTCCTATGCACTAGATGCAAGCCACTCTGGCTCGCTTGCTTCTACGGGGCTGTTCACCACAGTCCTCTTGGGCATCCTCTTTTCCAAAGCAATGGTTCATGGGAAGAAGCTGCCTCAGTCAAACTTATATCTCAGTAATGCAATACAAAGTGAATGGGGGTGGTTTATGACAATTTACGTAGCATGTTGGGTCTTAGTTATGAAGGTTAGAATTAGCGGAACAAAGGAATGTAGTTTGTCCAAACATTTTCCATAGAAATAGTGAGAGAGCAGCAAGAGTTTTGTGCTATTTTGTCTGTAGGAAAGGGGTTACAAGGTGAAAAATAATTAATGGGGACAATTTAAAGAAAAGACAAAGAATAATTGTTTTTCCCTAATGCAGGATTTCCTTCATTCTTTTGAATTTGAAAATAATTAATGATCTTAAATGAAGAACAAATGAACATATATATTTTTAGTTTACTTATTAATTTATCTAAATGACTTAATTTTATTAATATAATAGTACATAATTACCAACAACATGGGAAAATGTTCAAACTTGACATTTATAAGTAAAAACAATGTACAGATAACTCTTTAAAAAGCCAGGGGTAGATTTGACACTATTTTTATGTTACAAAGGTAACCACCCATCTAAAATGATATGAAAGCAATACTTTTTGATTGTGTCAAATGTTCTACTTAGAGTAAGGTCTATTGAATACTGATCTATAAAAATGACCCCTTCAATTTTATTATTTTTTTTATATTTTTCCTATTTTAATTAGTGGGCCACTGAAAATTCTATTCAAAATCAATTGTACAGTTGCTAAATAATATAAATACAAATTTCTAAAAGATAATTTGAATGTTACTAGCAAATATCAAATCAATTGAATATACTCTTATCAGTAAATACCTCAATTAAAATAGTTTTCTATTTCCATATAAGTTTTTTAGTACTGAAAATAGTAAATAAGTTTCTCTTCTGATGGCCTTCAATGCTGAATTTTATTTATAAATACTTTAGTATCATGCCTTCTCTGAAGGAATTGTTATTTGGATATCACTGTAATTCACTGGATTGTTACAATGGAAAAAAAAATGAAAATAAAATTGCACCATGGGAAATCATCATTAAACGTTATTTAATGTTTAATTCATTTTTATTAAAAGAAGCATTGACAGCCATTGTTATTTATATTGACTTGTATTTATTTTCATCTCATTATTGTAACTGATTTTTACTCCCCTTAGTATTATATAAATTTGCATCTCTTTTGACCTGTTATTATTTAAACATTATTAACCATAGTTATTAAAAACTATAGTAATTATTATCATTTATCAAATAAAAATTAAGATGAATGAAAATTCTATTCAAAATTAATAATACAGTAAGTATAGGTGATCATGTATCTTTTCGATACATAACTGACGAATCAGATGTTTTTCCTGCAGTAGGTTGCCATTTCTTTCTGCAGTAGACCAGTTGCCATCCAAGACTATAGAACCCAGTCTGTCCTACTATTTACCCATAGCTGGGGTGGAAAAGAAGAGGAATAAAATTATACAGAATGTAATGGATTCAACTGGAATTCAAACTCAGAGTTGCTAAATAATAAAAATGCAAACAAATTTCTAAGTAAAAGATAGTTTGAAAGTTACTAGCAAATATTAACTCACCTATATATACTTCTATTTGCAAGTGTATTATTGTACTATTCCCACAAAGGTCTTCTGATAGTGGGAACGGTAAGTTAACAAGTTTCTCTTTCGATGGTCTTCAGTGTTGAGCTTTATCCATAAATGCTTTGGAATCTTGATTTATCCAAACCATTTATTATTTGGGCATCACAGTATGCTTACAATGGAAAATAATGGAAATACAATTGCATTATGGGAAGATATCATTAAAACTTGTTATTCTTGCATACCATAATTCTGTAACATATTATAGGAACTGGCTTTTCTTGGCATTCCTCAATAACAGAGAACTTATATAATATTTTATCATCAAACTTGCTAATGGTTCTTCACTGCCAATTTTGGATGGCTGCCTTCCCTCAAAATATGTTTTTACTGGCCATTCAGAGAAATGGTAATAAAGAAGACTTTCACATCATCAAATTTGGTGAACATGCAAACAAAGCAACTTTGCATTGTTACTCTCTTTGGCATTTTATATTAGTATCTATTGGTTATTTTTATTTACTTTAATTAACTGTTTTGTTACATTTTTGTTAAGCATTAGGTGTATATTTATATTCATCATGTAATATACTTTGTGCCTGATGAGCTGGAAAACCAGTGAAACTCAAGTCATACACCTAAATGTAGGTATTTGTATATGTATGCTTTTTAATATATATGCATGTAACATTCAGATATAAACAGTTATGGTGTCTCTATGTGCCTCTTGCTGGATAATTGTTGGCTTTATGTGTATTTTGCAGTATATTTTTTTATTTTTTAAGATAATGAAGTTTACAGCCATATCACATTGAATGCCTTAGTTCTCATGTGATCAGTGGAGTTGAGCAATATGAGCCTGGTCAATAGTTAGATGGGTGACCACTAAGAAATATTAGCTTAAAATGGGTAGATGGAACTCATTAGCCTGGGAGGGCAGTATATCTAATTGAATGAAAAATCTAATTTCAAAATTCTGCTCCCTTGCATCTATACCCAGTCAGGGGAAAGTCTTCAGGAATAAATCTGGAGGGTAACATTTAGAATTTAAAAGGCTGTCGGACATTGTATCCAACTTTGTTGTGTAAATGTCTGCAAAGATGCTTGTTTCAAGTATTTTTGGCCACTGCCCCGCCCTTGGATAAAACCAACAGTATGGAGGGGTTGAATGGACAACTGTTGATCACTTATAAAATTCTGCCCAGATCTGGCAAGGAAACTCCAACATTACATCATGATGATGGCAAAAACATGGCATGCAGTATTTACTGGTTATAAGCCAGTGCTTATATAAGATAATAAATTTCTCGAGACTAAGACAAGTCTGATTAAAGGTCAGACTAATTATCAAAACATTAAGTCTACTCTTCTTCCTTTTTTTTTCTCCTGAGCTTTCAACACTGTACAAATTGTATGTCAGTTAAAACAAATGGCAGGATTATCTCCCTTCACTATCTCTCTCTGCAATTATATGTCTAAAGCATGGAAGACCAGAGAGTGGTTCCCTTTATAAGGGGGAAGTGGGTTCAAATATTGCCAGAAGGTACATTTTCTTTATTAAGCCTCTCAAATTCACAAACCAGCATGCATAAATTAACAATGTTTATAAAAAAGAAAAAGAAAACAATGGATGTCTACTTAGATGTATATCCACAAAATATGATGTTTAAAATAGTAAGAAATATAATATAAGATATATATATCCAGGTAATAAATAGTGTAGAGAGAATAAATATTCCAGAGAATAAATAGTGTACAATTCCAATGTTTGTAACATTTAATTTAAAAGAGGGCTCAATACAAAGTAGAGCAATATTATTTATTTTAGGGATATTACATCGAAAAACATGTCAAAATCATTACACAATATCAGTCGTGTTTCAATGCATATCAAATGCATCTCCTAAGGTGATTGTAAATTACTGGTGAGTGAGCAATTTATTTAGATTTAAAAGCAAAATACAACCTCTTTTACCAAAAGATGAAAGTGTTGGGGGAGTTATAAGGTTTGTGGGCTTAGATCAACTAATCAAATATGACCTACATTAAGTGAAGAAGCAAAAATTGAAAAATTGTTTTCCATAAATTTGTCATGACCATAGATTGGCAGTCAATGGCATCACAGATGTTAATCTTGCATGAATATTTTGGTATTTGGGTGATATTTTTGACATTTTGCATTGATTATTAAATTTTATTAACATCTTATATGAAGAATCTTTAGTCAGAAGTTGCATATTAATTTACCAAGTAATTCTATATGTTTCAATTATTTACTGGTTTCTTAAAGAAGCCATTTATTAATCAACTATAAAAAAAATTGTTTATGTAGGTAACTCACAAGGCATATAACTTATTTAACATTTTGTTAAACTACCACTTCATCTCATTTTCTTAGAAAATGTCATTGTCTAGTGTGTAAAATATGTATCCATTAACATCTGCTTCTGTTTAATGTCTGTGCTGTTATTAACTGCCAATCTACAGGTCCTAACCCACTTATAAAAAATAATTTTTTAATTTTTGCTTCTCTTAGTTTAAATTTAACGTAGGTCATATACAATTGGTTGATCTAAGTAAAGCCCACAAATCTTATACCTGCTTTTTTCTTAAAAGAAGTTGTATTCCCACCAGAAGCTCCAATGTGAACATTTCAGAGTGAGTGTCAATCTGTGGACAGTGCAGGGGATTTGGAAAGAGTTGGAGGAGTCTAATGGTGACTGCAAAGGTGTTTTTAGTGATCAATAGTGATGTCAATATGATGGTTCCATTCATCTTCCAACAGGGTCTCAGACACAGCACAGTGTCCTACATTAAGTGCTTTGAGGAGGTAGTGCTGCCCTGGGTCAAGAGGGTGGCTACTGGAAAACCCTGATTAGCAACAAGACTCTGCACCATACCACATAAATAGAACCTAGTTATGGCTGTCAGACAATTTCTGTGACCACGTCATCCCTTATATCTGGTCACCTAACTCCCCAGATTGCAGCCCCCTTTATTATGCGTGTGGTGCAGTTGAAAGTAAGAAAGACCAAAAAACAAAACTACTTTTAACACCAAAGATGAACTGAAGACATGGATTATGGTAGCATTGACCTACTTAAACAAGGAGACCATCCAGAATAGTTGCAGGAGATTCTGAAGTCATCTGGAGGGCATGGTTGGAGCCAATGGCGATTTTATTGAATAAATTTGCTCTTTAGTATTTCAAGATGTTTTTGTGTAATATTGGTAAATATATATTTTAAAATGAGATGTTATTTTCTTTTTTTTTTTTTTTTTATGATTTAGACGATATTTTATCCATGGCACCCTGTATATTACTTTAGTTCACCCAATACAAGGCCCAAGGTTCATTGAAGGTATAGGGTTACTGAGTGAGATTCTTTTAAGGAGGGGAAGGAAGAATTAATAAATACATATTAACTCGTCCAGTTCTTTCTTTGTGGTTTTGTAATTCCAGTCCACAATTGCAGGAAATTAGGTCATCCAACTTTTTTGATATTAAAAATCTGAACATCTGAATTCTTCACAATAATAAAATAAATTTAAAGAAAAGATGACAATGTCTGTTAAATAAATCATCTCTATTTACAAATATATGAATTCAAGAGAGTTGAAAAGAACTAAATATATTCTTTAGTTGAGTTAAAGGATTTGGGTAGTTGGAAAAAGGCTATGGTTTAGAAAAGACTTTCAAATTGTTGGTCCACAGTCAAAGCTATAGTTGATAAAAAAAAAACTTTTATCATTAGAAAAAATTTACTGATCAACTTTGTTGTTGTTGGTGATGATTTGTTCAAAGTTGGCAACATGTATTTTTCTGTATGCACTGTGGGGGAGACAGTTGCATCTCTCTTGTGTTCAAACATCTTGGAGACCATCATGTATCTGCTCACTGAAAGTAGGTTTAAGAAAAATAGTATTTCAGTTTTATTTGATTGGTCAAATATTTGATATAGTGATGTTAATTTCTAACCAATAGTTATTTTGATTTAAATTGTTTGTGTTGTATTTTGGAATCTTTTTTGGCATTTTTATAATATTGTCTGTTATTGGACAAAAAGGTTCAAATTTGAGCATTTTTTAATATGGTATGCACATGGGTATGCGATTGTGTAGGAAGTAGGGTCTATTTCCTCTACAATGTTCAATGAACAATAGACTTTTCCAAAACTCACATTATGCCAAACCCATTCAGAAATATCTAAACCATCTACTTTCTCTGGTCAGAGCTTGAAAGTAAGTGAATGCTTTGACAAGTGAAGCCCATGGTTCTTGGTGAAGACCATAGATCTTTGAACCTTTTGGACTGGCGCTACAGAATCACAATCAAAGAACTGTGCCAGATAATAGAAAATACATCACTTAGGGACTTTCAAAAACAGCAACAACAACTAAAATGGAAATCATATGTAATTCAAAATGAAAATAATGACATAATCACAATACCTATGCATTGTGGGTATAACGATAAACTACATTTACATACAGGGTAAGACGATAAACTACATCTGATCAGGGTTTTTGAGGAGTGTGAAACAACCTCTTAATTGGTGGTCCCAGGTCCATCCTGCCCCAGGGTGTTAGCACCTGTTAGGGTACCAGCTCCAAACTGGGGTGAAAACACTATGAAAGTGTTAATACCAGCAGTATATTTTTGTAAAAAATTGTTACCAGCAATACTTTATTTGAAAAAAAATATTACCAGCAATAAAAATCTTGTAAGCATTAAATAACCCATTGAGGTGTTGATATGCCATAAAACAAACCAAACCAAACATAATATTGAAATTCCACAATACTTCAAAAAAAGGTTAAGAAGGACTGCTCCCCATACTGGAAATCAGCTCATGGACTTGAGAAACCAATTTTCCTGAAAAATTGTTTCAAGAGAAAGATTTTTAAAAATTTCAACTGTCTGGTAGGTCAATGAATGTCAGATGTTTCCTTATAAGAAAATAGTTAATATTAACATTATTAGTATATAATTGCTGTTTGTTTTTCTATTGGTGTCTTGTACTAAATCTTACACCACTCAAAATTTGTTCTTTTTGTTGTTTTTTAATTTCAGTCTGTTAACCAAATCTATCTTGTATTGTTCATTGGTTGTTTTTTTTGTTTGTTTAATAAAGTTTTTGTTGGTTATATTTCTTCATTGATTGCAGTTTTTTTATTGGAATATCTTTACTCATTTATTGCATGTAACCTTTTCAGTTGTGTCTCTTATCAAATTTGATGTTTGTCAATATCTATTCATTGCTTCTAGTGTTTTTGTTGCTTTCTCTTAGCAAAATTGGTGACCCTCTTATTTTTTCATTGTTTGCAATCTTTTCATACGAGTCTATGACTAAAATCCAAATTGCTTAAGTTCTTCAATCAATAAAACCAAGTTTCAGAAAACAAAGCCATTATGGAAATGAGGCTTAATTTGTGCAGGAAAAATATTTGAAGCATAAAGAGAATATAATTGACATGAAGGACTTGGTTTTGGTTCTAATGGAATCATGTAGAATCTATTTTTTATGGCTATGAATTTCTATGTGTTAATATCAGATGTGGCTTTATCTCAAAATTTGATTTGTGTGACTAGGAATTTTTCTTTAGTTTCTATATCATTTATTTATGATAATTTTCTTGTTGGGAAATAAATTATATCTTCTAAAACAGATCCTGTTTACAGTTCAGAATAGATTCTTAGTACAGTAAACATTTGCACCAAAATGAATTTTATAAGCATAATAAAAATATATTAATCGGCATATTTTTATTAAACATTTTTACAAATAGTTTCTTAAATGTACTTATTAAACTTGATATCATTTTTTTTAATGTTTTAAAGTTCACTTAATACAATGTCTAAGACCCAATCAAGGTAGAGGGTTACTGGGACAAAGAAGGAAATATGTGGGTTGTGGCGAATAATCAAAACAGCAACCAGCAAGTAATTTTTTCAAGTGTGTTGTCTTTGGTATTCCAACCAAGAGTCATTCCTTCTTGAGTTCTGTCTCAAATCTTTATACTTTAACAGTTTTTCAAAGCCACCAACCATGAATGTCAGTCCAAAGCACCCCTGCACTGGGAAAAATTAGTTGTCTTTTTTATTTTTGACAATATGTCCATAATATTTGCATCTTCATCCAATCCCATAATTCATTGCATCCAATCCCATAATGCATTGTGATGTCTTTATTTCTGTAAAAATGCAATGCAAGTACCACCTCATTCTTTTACGTTATCTGGCCGAGGACGGATTACGGCAGATTAGTAAGTGTTTTTTCTCCCTCATTTCAATGCAGTAGCAGCATGCTAAGCAAAAAGGCTATTTTTGGTGGGGACAGGACAAGTTGCAACCAGTTGAATTTCGTCCCAGGTTCTGTCTCATCACGTCTGCCGCAGAAGTGAATACTCTAAGTTGTGCATTAGTTGTCTTCACTGATGTTGTGTCAATGCCTTGTACATGCACTCAGTAGTGGTACTCCACTTAAAGGACATGGAAGAGGGTGTTACATTATCTTTTGGGTTGGCATTGTGCCAGTATACAGCCTCGATTATCAAGCTTTATTTCTGTGTGGCAATTCGTTTGACACTGTGATGACATCCTTCAATTATTCTATTGGCAGAGGGGATGTATGCACATCAAAAATGCGATTTGGTGTTGCTGTTTGTGAGTATTTCAGCAGGAGGGCCCTGTTTGAATAATAGGGCTATTTTAAACATTAAATCCCTTGGAAAAATCCTGTTAACAAAGTTGTTGCAAAAATGGTTTGAAAAAGTGGGACCAGAGTCTGGAAAAACCGAAGGAAAAATGTCTGTCATGGTAATGAATAATGTCTATCCCCATTCGAGTGCATGCATTAGTAATATCCAGTTTTCCTCTTGGCCACTGTGCTGGCGATGGGTCAATTGACTACTGCCTTAACTGCTGCTTTTGAAACTACCTTGCAAAATACAGAGTCCGTCTGACACCGGGGTATCCACTTTGACAATGTACATACCTCATCTGGTTGAAGCTGTACTTACTCACCAATGTTACACAGATAAGTTTCATGGGTTTTCTCTCTTTCCTTATTGTTTCAAACTGTTATAGTGGATCACACCTATTCTGTAGAAAATAGACTCAAACCACCTAAAATAAGTAGGAGTAGTAAAAAAATGAGGAATTATTTCAGGAGGTTGGTCAGTCAGTCAATGTTGGACGACCGTTCATTGGATACTAAAGTATGAGCATGACCACAACTAGATTTCTGCAAATCATACCTATTATATGCAACCGTAATTTAGGACACACACAGTACAAACACACAGCCTCACATCCTGTGAAATAGATCCACATAAATTATTTGGCGACGAGGTATTACGGATTAAAAAAAAAAAAAATTTCTTGCCACAACATTTTGACAAAATTTTGGATTTTTTTGGCAGGAAAAAGAAAAATTTTTGCTCGTCACAATTATTTCTTAAAAAAAAAAAAAAAAAAATCTTGACAAAGTTTTTCGAAAGAAAAGACGTCAACCTAAAGTGATGAAAAATTCTGAAAATATTCTCAATTGAGAAAGAATTTTTTATTTCGATGAGACAATTTTATTCAAATAGGTCACGAATTTTGAAAATTGAATTGATCCCCCTATACAATATTTAAGCATTATTAAACTTTTGCGAAGATGGAGGAATAAAAAAATATATAATGAAAATTGAGATGTTCCAGTGGGGAACAACAGATGACAATATTAGAGCAACAGAAAACATTCCAGATGCAGTTACAGGAGGAAACTTTTAAAAGACAGATGCAGTTTCAACAAGAAATGGAACAGATGCATACCTTTGGAGTTTCAAAACAAAATTTTGGAAATAACTGAAGATAAAAAAAAGGAAAAAATCTACATGTTTGATTCATTTTTCAGAGAATACAATTTTTTTTTCACTTTGAAATATTCATGTACAGTCCAGATGAAGAGATAAATTTTGAGGAGTATTATAAAAAATATACGGACGTGTATAACAAGGACTGCCACTCGTGGTCTGAAGGAAAAAGGTTAGGCTCAATTTTAAGCATTTTATGAACTGGTTATTATAACAAATTGGTAGGGCCAACATTTTACTGAAAAAAACCCAGTTGACATTTACCGAGATTGGTAAATAAATTGGCCTTTTATTTAGTCAAAAAAAAAAGACATCTTTCAACACAAAGAGGTGGAAGTGTTTGAATCTGATGAAGATGATGAACAAGACTATACTTGAATACGCAGCCAATGTGAATAAGCATTATGAAGAATTCAGTCCTGGCCTTTAATTAACACTGACAATTTTATTTGTGTCCATGTTTCCATTTCATTAGGCAAACTAAAATTGGAAAGAGATGCAAAGTTTGAAAATTATTACTGTTAACTTTGGAAATTTTTAAAAAGTCTCCACATTACAGAAATTGGCAGCCACCATGCACAAGATATGTTAACATAAAAATCTATTTTCAAAAGATAGAACAGTCTGGTGTTTTTAATTAAGGAAAATTACAAAAAAAAAAGACTGTGGTGATCAAAAAAGAATTCTAAATAATTGGATTTTCAAACAATTGTTAATTTGTCTTGAAAAATAACCAAAAACTCCTGAAGCCATGTTTTGCTTCCATGAACTTCACTGGTACAGATATTGCAATTTCAAGGAATAAAAATGTTTCAACTGTAAAAGATTTAAGGCAATAAAAGCTTTCTATCCAGTCAAAAAAATAAAGACAATAAAATAAGAAAATTAAAGTCCAATTTTTGAATGATGGAATAAATAATGAAAATTTGTTACTGTCAAAATAAGTAATAAAAAAAATAAAAATGCAACTCAACACTGGTTCCAATGTGACTTTTGACAACTCCCTTCTGGGGTTGAATATAAATTCTAAAAGGCTTATGATCAGATTTGATAGAAATTTCCTTCTCAGCAAAAGATTTTTAGCTTTTTTTGTGCTTCACACAAGTGCCAATGTCTCTTTCTCAATATTTGAATCATTTGCCTCCACTGATGTTAGTTTTCTGGATGAGTACATTACACAGTGATCCTCCTGCAATAATATTCTGGCTACAGCACAGGCACTGGCATCAGTAGTTAATGTCAATTCTTTCGCTGGGTCAAAAGTTTTAACAACTGGTTTCTTTATGAGCGCCTTTTTTAATTTCTTGAAAGCAATCTCCTGTCTATTTTTTTCCCATTGAAACTCAGTATTCTTCCTTATTTCATTAAATGGTTCTATAAGGTCACTATTTTGTGGCAGATATCTGTTATAGAAATTGTTTAATCCTAAAAAAGATTGTTTTTTTTATTTTTTATTTCTGAGTACTGTTATCTCTGATATCTTATTGATGAGTTTATCATTTGGCGATTTACCATCTCTGGATATATGATATCCTAGGTATTAAATTTTTTCACAATTAAACTTGCATTATCATGATTAATTGTCATATCCATGCTACTTAATTTTCTCAAAACTTGCTCTGTTTTACTGTTGAGCTCTTCTTTGCTTCATACACCAATGCCAATGTTGTCCTGATATATGGTTATATTTTTAATCCTCTCTAAAACATTTTGATGGCTTTTTGGAAAATGTAACTTGACATTTTTACTCCAAACAGCAGAGGTGTTCATTGTGGTGACTTCTTGAAACTTGCTATTAATTTTTATCTGACTATATGCTGATTTAAGATCAACTTTAGCAAAGTATTTCATACCAGCAAACTCGTGGCATGCTGTTTCAATGTTTAGCAATGGGAATGAATCTGAGCAGTTTTGGTGATTCACGTCCACCTTATAATTGCCACAAATTCTTAAATCTCCATTGGGCTTGTGTATCACCACAATGGCTTAAGTCCAATTGCTACCACCCTGGCTGACTTTTTCTAACATTCCTTGTTCTACCATTTTGTTCAGCTTAGCAATCACCAAGGGTAGCATGTGAACAGGATCTTTTCGAGCTTGAAAATACATGGGTTGATTGTTTTCTTTAAGCTGAATACTTGTCTCATATCCCTTTAATAATCCAATATTCAGTTCTAAAGACTTCATGGAATATATCAGTTTTGATGTATCCCTCTTAACATGCCAATTTCTAAAAGACTGTGGCTTTTCATGTTCTCGACAACTATGATAAGTATTATCTCAAATGTATTTTTTGTTTCAAACATGCCTTCAAAGCATCCTAAAATTTTGATCATTGACCCTTTGAACTTTCTCAACAGGAGATTACTTTTCTTTAACTTTGGTTTACCAATTCTTTCCCATAAATTCCTTGGTATAAATGTAACATCACTTCCATTATCTACCTGCATGAGTAAAGTTATTCTGTTCAACTTCACCATTTCCATACTTTTATCTCAAATACTTCCATACTTTCCACTTTTTCCACTTACTTTTCATACATGCATATCATCTGGAAATAATTCCTTTTTTTACATTTAAAACATCATTTCCCAAAGGCTGCACATTTATTTTTGCTCTTTTTATGTTCCTTATTGCAATATTTGCATACAAATAAGCTTTTAGTATCACTCTAAGTCTTCATACTGCCTTTAGAGACATCAAATTTTTTTATCAATCCCAGTTGTTGTAAGAACTACACACATGCTTCCAGATTCATATTATTAGCTTGAAGCCATATTAGAATTTTACGAGATGTCAAACTTTCCTTCAGTCAGTCTTAGCACAATTAGCTCATCTTTGATAGACATTTGTTCTGAAATCATTCTTTCAAATTAGCAATACCTCAATGCTTCTCTGTACATGTTGCATAATAGTTTCATTCAATCTCTGTCTACTTTCAATTAATCTAGTTCTTTCTGCTATGACCAATCTTTCTTTTTAGTCATATATTTGCTTTTATGATGGCAACAATTTCTTCATATGCTAAATCTTCAAGCACTTTGGGATAGACATTGACAGAAATTTTTTATTGCCTCACACCCTGCTGAGTCCAAAAACAACTAACTTCATTTTTTCCTTAACTAGCTTTGGAGTTCTTTAACTTTTTCACCCTCACCGATGCTGTGAAGCACCTAAGGTAGGTTTCAATATATTCAAGTTCCTCCATTGTGGTTAAGTAACTGGTCAATGATGCTATTATTAAGATAGGTATTCTCTCAGATATAGTCTTGTCAAAAGAAGATAACTCACATGTAGGTATAGTGATACTGCCTTTTATACAGTACCTCATTTACATATCACTATAACATTAATCTATGTAATATCCTATAATTTCTTAAATCAACATGTATTCCAATATATAACTGTTATACACTGACCAATGAGGTGGAGTCTCCTGTACATATACAAATGTGAGAATGGAATCTAAGACAAGAGGAGATGGCAAAAAGCATAATTTGCAGTTGTCTGAGAAAATATAGTAGTAATCTGCAACTAGACGTACTCTAAGAGTCACTGAACTTGACTCAGTAATAGACACATTACAACAATAACTAAAAAAACTACAACATAAAACATACATATCACAGTTTCTTGTAATTGTGTCCATGCAAACATCTACCATGTACTCCACTGTGAAAGCAGAATAACTTATATGGAATCAGAAAGAGATAGCTGAAATGTCTAGGGTACATAATGAGGAAAGAGCTTGGAAAATTTAACACTCACAGGACATGTTGAAGTCAGGAGGGACAGAGGAAAGCAGAGAATAACCTACTTAATGAGCTTGGTTGAAAGAACAAGTATTAAGATATATATATATAAAACAAGCACTGCTAAAAGCATTGCTGGAAGTTGTGGATGGCCATGATTGCACGTATCTTGAAGGAACATGGCACACAGAAGAATAATGGCAAGCAAAAATAGAAAAAGAAGGCTAATGGATGCTCTTATACTTTTACATCTCTTCAGTTGTATACTTCTATAATCACCGTGAATAACTAGGTGGACCTTAAGATCATCTGTGTGCCATGTCCATTAAGGATGTAAGGTGATCATGGCCCTATATAGTTTCCTATATAGTGGAAATAAACAAATCTTTGCATGGAGAAAAAACAATATATATGATTGAAAATTGCTCTGCAGATTTTTAGTAGATAGATTAAAGTGTTGGTTCATGAATTTGGTGAAATATTAATGAGTTCAATATCTGGACCAGGCAGTGTGTACATACTTGGATTCAGTGGAAACGTGGTGAGAAATAATTGAACAGTACTAAAAATAAGATTTAGATGAGATATCCCTAGACATGAGCAATGAAACAAGAATACTGTAGATTAAATAAATGGTTCAGTTTGGAAATTCCCTGTAGGTTACCCAGATTGATATGCACCTGATGAAGGGCATAAGATACAATGGCTAAAATGTTGTGTTAAGATGAAGATAAAAGCCCAAATGTAAATAGTATAAATAATGATTTATATCCTAATTTGTTTGTATTAAATTGGAAGCAACTTTATTGGTGTAGGTTTTCTTGAGTGACAAAAATAATAGCTTCCAGAAATTCAGTTTAAATGTCATAATTGCAAATTTTATTGCACAGGAAATAAATACAGTATTTTGAAATGGTAGGTGGGGGGGGCACTATGTATAATCCTGCTGACTAATGTCCAGTTTTTAGAGAACGTATAATATTCAGATTTTTTTGTAAAGTTTGTAAACAACGTGCTTAAGCTAGTTCTTTAATCTCCTACAATCAGTTAAGTAAATTTCAGACACTTCTCAGATTTTTCTAACATTGTGCAACAGATGGTAATATATGTAGTCAATCAGTTGTTTTTTTTTATATACATGTCAACCATTTTTGGATTATTTATTACTGAATTTTGTATCTGCCACTAATTGAGAACTCAGTGGTCAGTAATAATGGTTACCCAGGCAAACCTCATTAATAATTAACTCAGTGTGCTAGCATGTAGCTGAATGGTTAGAGCTTTGGTCATGAGGCCCGTGTTTGAATCTTAATTGATTTGAAAAGGAAGTAACTTCTTCACGTTATTAGTTTGGAGAGGTGATCCTAAGATGTAGTACCATTGGCAAGCCCCCTGAGAACAAAATCATGGGGTTGACCCAATCCTTGTGAATGAAAATGTTCAGATAAAGCTATTTGGAAGCCATTGATGTTTGTGTTAAATGAATAGTTATGATTCGGGGTGGAAGCACCTGTTAGGGTCCCAGCTATGGGCAAATAGTTAACTATTACCAGCAATACTTTTTTGAAAAAATTAGCAATTTTTAAAGGAAAATTGACAAAACAAAATATTACCAGCAATAAAAAATTTTGTTGGCATTAAATAACTCATTGAGGTTGATATGCCATAAAACAAAATAAACCAAACCAATCTAAACCAAAGAATACATATTCTATTCATAGGAATCTATCCTAAAAATGTTATCAGCATTAAATGACCCATTGAGGTTGATATGCTGTAAAGCAAAATAAACCAAATGAAGCAATCCTGCAAAATTTGAAAATAAGTTTTGAAACAGGAATATAGAAGAAACATGCAATAGCTAAATGTCTGATTCATCTTTGTTTAATATTGTGAAAAATTAAATATTTTAAAGAAATTATTATGATTTGATATTTTAATGGATAATATAATACAACTTAAAAAACCCATAAAAACTACATAATGGTTGCTGTACTACAGGGCCATACACAAATATGTAATTTATTCCCTGTATTTTAGCTTCAGAAACTTAGCATTATATTATGTTGATCTAATCAAATATAACTTTGCCAGGAAAATAAATTTTATATATCACCAGTGGAAAACCATAAATTTATATAGAACTCTATGGGTAGAATCCATTTCAACTCCAGGTTTAACAGGTCAACATTATTACATTACCAAGTTTATATTAGCTGAAGGATATGAGTTCAATGCTTGTGCTGGGTAGTAAATATACATTTGAGCCATTTAATAAATTATACTTGAGAAAATACAGAATATAAAAATAACTGGTAGCTTTTGGAATCTTTTAAAAAGTGAATAAAAATATATATATATATATATATATATATATATATATATATATATATATATATATATGACTGAGTGGTTAGAAGATTCACTTTCTGACCATGACATCCCGGGTTCAAATCTCACCATGGTTGATTGCCAGGAAGGAGATTTCCTGATGTTATTAGTTTGGAGTGGGGACAATCCCAGCATGTGGCACCTTTGGAAAGTACCTGACCCAAGCCTTGTGAGTGAAATTTGGTAGACAGAATACTTGGGGTCGTCAATAGCTGTGCATGAAGTTACAAGTCATCATGGCTGAGGGTTTGAGTGTGCTGGTGTTGTTCAGATTGTTGATCATTCTAGATAACATGATCTCTCCCAGAAACTGTAACTAAGGTCTGCTCAGCATATTAGCAGTATAAACCACAGGTTGGCCCTGCGGTTGTTGAACAAACACAAATGTGCCTAAGCAAGAGTCTGCAATAGGGATTGGCTAGCTGCTCTAGTAGATGGGTATCCTTGAATACTAGTGGCCTGCTATTATATATGAAATCTAATAATAATGTTATTACAAACTATAAACACATACCTAAAGCATTACATTGCCATCCTCCTTTGAATTCATTCAATACATACAAAGAGTACGTATATAAAAAACAGTCACAGATTAAATTGAGTGCCACCCCCTCTGAACCAGCTGACCACATAAAGGTGAAAACATTCAAATTCCTCCTACTAGACAGACACACATACACAATTACAAATAAATACACATGACCATCCAATGCCCACTTAGATGTACTAAAATTTTTACAAACTTGCATACATATAGAATTATCTATTGTTTTAGTACATGTGATACATGACTGACCAATGAGAATCAGTTCAAACAAAATTAAAAATACCAAAATTCTGTCTTTTTATCTGTTTTCTCTCAATCCCTGATGAAGGTTTAATAAAAGTGAGACATGATAGATTGATAAATGTTTCCTATTTCTCCTTTATCTTGTCATTTTATTGAATTCTGATCCATATTTGATCTGTATCTGATTTTTAACTCATATATATGTATGTGTTGAAATAATAACAGAATGCTGAATTTGTTAGTCTGGATTATTTACAAGGGTAATACCATTTTGAACAACTGAATTGGAAGCAGATTGTGAATAAGTGAAGGTAGGACTGTGTGGGCATTCACTGTTGCATAAAAAAGCAGGCATCCATGCATACAATTGAGCTACGTCAAGGTGCATTTTCACTATTAAATATCTCATTAAAAACCTGCAATGTAAATTCACATAAGAAAAAACTTGATTCAAACATTAGCCTGACAATCCTTGACCAGACAAGTGAAACATAAATTCTTGAGGTATTTATGTTTTATGACTTTTATCTTAAGCGCTATACAGTATTTAACACTTTTACTGCACATTTTTATATTAGTCTGCATTGACTGACTATAAGTGGGTTTAGATCTCTCTTTCTATATATATATATATATATATATATATAGAGAGAGAGAGAGAAAATAAGATATGGAAAAAACAACTAATATTTATATTTAATATTTATAATACATGTATTTTTACAGAGAAATATTAAAATTGTTTTACTTTTTTTTTACTTTAAATAGTTTCACTTTTAGCTTTTCAAAACCCACTTGTAGGTAACACAATTTTAATATATTTTGTAAAAATGTATGTATTATATATATTACATATAAATAAATATTAGGTGTTTTTTCCAAATCTTATTTTCTTAGTACAGAAAGTTTCTGTACAGAATTTTCTAAGAATTTCATTATACTTTATATATATGAAGAAATACAGTTTTATGTTATGCTATATTTATAGGATAAAGTGCTCAATATCAGAGATAGAGCGTATGTAAATATAAAGTGAACTTTAAAGTCAACACTCAGAGGTGACAGACTCTTTCATGCTAAACGTAATCATGAGGCCACCTATATATATATATATATATATATATATATATATATATATATATATATATATATATACCCCGCTTGGCCCGGTGGCTAGGATCAAAGTGTAGTATCTGCGCTTTGTGAGCTGCCGGGTCGGGTGTCTGTCAAACTCTCTGCTTGCAGAGAGGAACCGGGCAAAGCTCCTTGAAGGTAGGGTTTCGTTGGGGGGAGGTTGACGGAACTAGCCCACCTCGGCGGGTTTGGATGGTTATTTATTTTTGGCTGGGCCTATGGGCTCAGAGATACCCACATTAAAAAGGCCTTGTGCCACATTCGATCCCTGTGGGTGGATTGATAAATACCACCTATATATATATATATATATATATATATAATATATAATTATTACCTTACTAGTGGATGTTTTGCATTGGGTTTTCTATTGATGACAAATTGATCCAACTGGAGATAGATACACACTGGTTATGTAGCAGTGGTTTTGAATGAAAAAGGAAGTTGTGAAAAGACCAACAAAAATGGCCACACACAATTTTTGTCCACCTGATTTTTTTGGCCTTCTCAGAATTTTAAATGTTGAAAAATTATGACAGGAATAAATTCCTTATATGAAATGGCACATTTTTTTTTTATAAAATTACAATTGTTAATGTAAAATATAAAAACATATTTTTGAGTAGCTAAAAAAATGGCATTTCTCAGTAGCTAACCCACCAAAAAACAAAGAAACTACTAAACACAAACCTGTTTTCCGAGTAGCTGAACACAAACCTGTCTATCGAGTATCTAAATGGAAATCTGTTTTTTATTGGGGAGCTGAAAGGAAACCTGTTTTTGATTGGGGAGCTGAAAGGAAACCTGTTTTTTATTGGGGAGCTGAAAGGAAACCTGCTTTTGATTGGGGAGCTGAAAGGAAACCTGCTTTTTATTGGGGAGCTAAATTGAAAATCTGCTTTTTATTGGGGAGCTAAATGGAAATCTGCTTTTTATTGGGGAGCTGAAAGGAAACCTGCTTTTTATTGGGGAGCTAAATGGAAACCTGCTTTTTGGGAAGTTAAAAAACAGCTTTTGAGCAGCTACAAAGAAAAAACATAAAAAGAAACCCTTTTTTTATTTATTTTTTTTTTTTTTAGAACAGCTAAAAAAATAAAACTATCTTTCAAGCAGCAACAAAGAAACATGTTTTTGATCAGTTAAAAAATAACCTGCAACTAACAAAAATATTATTAATTTAATATTATTTTTTATTAACCTGAGTAAAACGACTGCAGATGTACATTTCTTGTAAGAAGTAGTAAACTGCAAAGAATTCCTCTGGATTTTGTACAGTTGCAGATTGCACATCACATGCCTTATGTCACTTTCAGGGTGAGTCAGATGCAAGCATAATGCAAAAAAGACATAAACAAAAAATACATTCTCCCAGATGCAAATGAGAATAGTGAAACAGCAATGAAAAATTAAATGTCAGATTTCCTGATAACTGAATTGTTAATGAGGCAGAAGTAATTAAAAAAAAAAAGAAATTAATTAGAATCTCTCTTAATTAAACAGCACTGAAGGAACAGGTTAATGACAAATTGTTTTTTTTTTTTAAGTATAAAACTTAGAAATTTTTCACTGATCAGAAATCTGGAAAACATTCACCTGAAAAATGAAATTAGGATATTTTTTTTTTGTTTAGATTACTGCCTATGATTTTAAAATACATGAGGACATAAAAAAACACAAAAAAATGCTGCCCTGGACCAGGGAATATTGAGGAAAAAGAAATTGTTTAATTGCATATCAGTCATTGTAAAAACTTTTCTCATGTTTCTTTTATGGTACAGATCTAAAAAAGAAAAGAAAAAACCTTTTTATAGTGACATAGGCAAAATGGACATTTTGCCCTATTTTGCATAGTGTCAAGCAACTACTAATAACTCAGTTGTCATTCGGTATGGAGGTAGAACTTCTATGTAGCAGACTAGAAGACATCAGAACAATATGTTGTCACTGACAGGATCTCTAACACCATTGGATTAGCCTGACTTTGTGGAAACATGGATTCATTGTTTTACTGCACAGGCCAAGAAGTTAAAAGACTACAAATTTGCAAAAGGTGTGGGAATGAAATTAAAGATCTCTTTTTGACTTTAGCAGGGTGCGAGGATATCAGAAAGATCTGTCCTGACATATTCCAGGGGAAAATTGCAGCCAAAAATTTAGTTGGTCATTGCTGAAAGGACAAAGTTTCTCACAAGCAAACAAGAGCCAAATGAAACAATAATACTGTATGTACACAAGCTATGAGGGGCTTCTAGATTCTGTGAGTTAGAAAAACTTGACACTGTACAAATGATCATCAAAGATAAGTTAATACAATTGAGATTAATTGAAGGTATATATGATGCTTCAGAGAACAGTTACAATTGAGCAAAACTGACTTGGATTTATCAATAGAGTTTCTGCAACAATTAGTGTTAATTGAAAAATTCAATGGAATAATACTGAAGCAGACAGTATATAGAATTACCTTGAGCAATTCAAATATTATTATAAAATGCATGAATGAGACAAGAAAAATTGTTCAGCTTTCTGGAATTGTGAAAAGGAAAACCATTTCCAGTCTGTGAGTAAGCATAAAAGGAAAATAGAAAGGGTAAAATATCCCCTCCCCCAGGAAAATAGAAAGGGTAAAATATCCCCTCCTCCAGGAAAATATAACTGTATCTGTGATGCAAAGACATAAAGAGAAAAGTGATGTAGAAAAAAAATTAAATTGAATGGTATAACTTTTTCTATGCAAGTGGATACTGGCCTTTGACCTTGACATTGAATATATGAAATGAAACACTATTCCACATGGAGATTCTCTATCAAAGACTAAAGTTCAAAAATGAACCATTAGGACAATTAGATAATTCAGAAGATAAAATATTGCACTGGATTGAAACAGATGTATTACTCTTACATCATTTTGTATTTGAAATCTTAAAGGATTTGGCATTATGCAAGATTGTGTATAGAATAAAAAGAAACAAATAGAGTGAGTGTTCTAAGGCAGAGAGTTGCTATAAAGAAATAAGGCAAAAGTTAACTAAAGAGAAGGGTCTTGTATGCAATGGAGATGTAGTTGTAAAGAAAAGAAAAAGAAGAAAAAACTGTCAGCTTATAGTAGCAACAAACGTCTGCAATAGATTTCTTCTGTCTCTCGACCAAAACACTTGTAGCTAAATCACAGTTCAAACGATAGTCCATTGTAACAGTCCAACAGGCAACGTAGAAATGACAAAATGGGGTCACACATCCAGCCATCACTTCTCACCAGCAAAAACATGTGTTTGTCCACCAAGCTCAGAAAACCTAATCCCCCCCCCATATAAGCAAAAAACAACAGCTTTTGTTCACCGAGAGATCTTTCTGATTGGTCATGCCATTTAGGGGAGGGAAGAAAATTAGCATAGATTCTGGTCCTTAAAGTAGATTTTTGCTAACTACTTTTTGATAATATTTCTTTTCATATTGCATACAAAACACAAACTCTTTTTCGAGGTAGCTGATTATCTCTTTCACTACAGGAGATGTGTTAATACTACCAGAGAAATTAAGAAAAGACATAACTAAAATGTAGATAATGATATTCATTGTGAAATAAAACCAAAACAAAGATGATTAAAATTAGAAGTATGGTTTCCTGGATATTCGCATGATGTAGAAAAATATATACAAAAATGCCCAAAATGTAGAGAAATGGAAAAAAAAAACTTTCACCAAACCAAGATACATTCATGACCTAAAGAAAAAGCCATGAGTCAGAATTCATATTGATCATGTACATGTTAAAGGCATGGTACTATTTTTAATTTTGGTCATCTCATTCTCTGGATGGCCTGAAGTGGTTAGAGATCAGAATAGGAAGGCAACCATGCTAAAGCAAATATTACAAGTAATATTTTACAGAAATGGTCCATCCTGAGTAAGATGATAAACTACGTCCAACAGCAAGGCCTCTGTTCAGGAGGTTTTGAGGAGCGTGGAACCACCTCTTAACTGCTGGTGTTCCCAGGTCCACCCTGACCCAGGGTGGTAGCACTTGTTAGGGTCCCAGCTATGGGCAAATAGTTAACCCCTAAACTTGGATCAAAACACAATGAAAGTGTAAAATTAGATTTTAATACCAGAAATAATACATTGTATAAAAAATTATTGCCAGCAATACATTTTTGAAAAACAAATATTACCAGCAATACATATTTTTGAAGGAAAAAATATTACCAGAAATAGATTTTTGAAGGAAAAAATATTACCAATAATGAAAATTTTGTTGGCATTAAATAACCCATTGAGGTTGATACGCCATAAAACAAACCAGAAATGGTGTAACAAATATGTTGGTCTCTGAAAATACACCAGAATTTTGTAATGAAACACTGCACTCATGGTTAAAACAAATTGGATTCTTCCATTATAAATCACCACCCATACCAACTACAATCAAATGAAATTGCAGAAAGAATGGTGCAGAAGATAAAAAATGAGTTGAGGGCATTTTCTCTATCCAGAGATATCATAGTTATCTACTGAGACTATTACTGGGTTATAAAACTGTTCTACATTCTGGTTGAATGAAAAGTCCCTCTGTATTGATGGTGTAACAGAAGAAAAACACAAATTACACAGTGATAACAAATTAAAGCCAAATTTACACAATTATTAGAAAACATATATATCTTTAACTACACACCAATTTCTATCTAACAAAATTACACACACACTGCACTCTACTCAAAATAAATTTTAAAAGAAACAAATATATCAACTTGCTAGCCATTATTGTGGCAAATCTTGTTTACCACATGCTTTCAACTATGTCCGCATGTTTCTCCTATAAAGGCTATAAGAACCTGGACATTAAACACCAACAAAAGGTGGAGAGAGACTTCACACATGCACGCATGGCTGACTGCCCATCTAACCCTTAGGCTTTGTAAATGATCTCCAGTAAACACTGTAAATTAATGGACCCTATCAACACAAGCAGAAAGTGATAATTACCAAGCAGTCACATGGGGTTAAGCATACACCTTTTTCATGCACTCACTTCACACTTAGTACCCTGTACATTTAACCTGCTACAGTACACCACTTATCAGAGACATTTTTATAACTTGTATATAAAAATAAAATCTTTGGTCATTTATCTAAACAAGTGTCCAAATTCGTTTCTTCTACCTCAACCTGGAGATCAACAATGGGAAGAAAAATTAAATTACCTTTCACAATCTTCTGGTCAATAAATGAAAAAAATGTGGTACAAAAAAGATAGAGAATCCTGTAAAAGCTAGCTATATTGCACAAAAGGGACACAATGCGAATATAATAGCAAAAAGTGAACAGAATTCATTGGATCATTCTGATCAAATGAGACCTTGAATTGACAGCGAATAAATCAAGATGGAAGAAAAAGAAGAATCTAAAAAGAGAGGAAAGCATGACTGATTGGAGAAAGTTAACATAATAGTAAAGAAATAATGCATGAATCTGACATGGAATTTGGGAGATCAGAAGGATGATGACATCCAAACCTAGGAAAAAGAACCAGCGACATGCCAAGAGAGAGAAAAAAATCTTGCACTATTGTTTAGAAAAGTCACAGAACAACAAAGGACATAAAACTTTTACATTTTTGGAAGATGTAGTGACATAGGCAAAATGGACTTGCTCTATTTTGCATAGAGTTGAGTGACTACTAATAAGTTAGTTGTCACTTAGTACAGAGGTAGAACTTCTCCATCACAGACTAGAAGATATCACAATACTACTTTTTGTGCATTTAGTAACAAAGAAAAGAATGCTGGATTGCTATGTGATATCCAGCCTCTTATATGGCAGTGAATGCTGCACAATCTCCCCATAGATGAAGAGAAAACTGAAGGCAACATAACTTTGGTTCTACAAAAGTATGATGAGATTTCTATGAACAAAGCAAATAAGTAACTTGGAAGTCTTAAAGAAAATGGCAACAAAAGATTTTGTCAGAAGAAATTGCTGGAATTTCTGGGAACAACAGCAATTAAGAGGTGGTTGCATACTCCTCAAAACTTCCAATCTTCTGATCAGAGGCCTTGCTGCCAGATGTAGTTTATCATCATACCCAGGACCCACATAAAAAGGAGGAGGGATGGGAAGTGGAAGAGAGGTAGGGGAAGGCAGTTAACCACCTCCCTGACAAGCTTATGTAACTGGGTGATAGAATGAAGTATTAACAAAGGGAGAAAAACTGCTAAGGACCACAAGTGATAGGAAGTTGTGGAGAGTCATGACCATAATTCCCTGAAGGGACATAGCACATAGAAGATACTTAAAATGAAATTTCTGTGATACATACTGAGGAAACAGGGGATGACAGCAAGTCATCTACCTGACAAGCTTATGTGAGTGGATGGTGAATGATAAATAGGATGCCTGGCAAAGGGACAATCATTGCTAAGCACTATAAAGGATAAGAAGTAGTGGAAAGCCATAATCATCCATGTCTTGAAGTGACACAGTACATAGAAGATTAAAAAAAATTATGAAATTCTGATGTTTCAGACAAAAATGGTAATTTTTCTTTCATTATTTCCTTATATATTTGTGACATTCAATCAATAGTTTTAATGAACCTGTTCCTTTTTTTTTAATTGAATTCACTCCGAGCAAGGGAGTAAAGCCACTGAGCCATAATGATTTACAGGGTGTGGAAGAATTAGAAAGCATAAACATTATCAAGAAGCAAGAACAATAGATGAGTAACTAGGAATGGCTGATATTGCATTAAAATTTTGGAAGACTAAAGTTGACATGAAAACAAGATGAAAGGCAGAATGGGGTTTCTCAGATGATTAATAGAGCGCAGTTTAATTTTGTTGGTGTTAAAATTGACAAGCCATTCTTTGCTCCAGTTAACAACAGACTGAAGGTTGTTTATGATTTCAGCTGTCAATCTGACTATATTGAACTGATCAGATTTAGTATCAAGACAGGAATAAATAGTTGTCATCAGCATATATACCAAACTGAGGGCTGATGCCACCAGGAAGGTTGTTAATGAAAAAACAAAGTAGGACCAATGATAGATCCCTGAGGGACATTTGCATTAGTACAAAGGGATAACTTTCATGTTAGTATTTCTAAGATGATACTGGAGAGATGCAGTTGTTTTTACAGTTGGCACAAAGATGTTGACGTTTTAAAATAAAAATATTCAACATAAAATGAATCAACACTGGAAAATCTCCATCAAATTTCACTCAATGTGCTTATGTAAAAGAATTGTCATAATGGATGCTACCTGTGTTAGATGTAATTATAATGGATGGTGAAAAAAAGATGGGAATTGTGGGTATAAAAATGTCTACATGAGTCAATAAGAAATTAGATATACACACATATTTTATATATATATATATATATATATAATATATAATTTAATTTAAAGAAAAACAGACCACTTTAAGGCTCCATTTGTAATAATTTATTTCACCAGAGAATTTTATTTTTCTCTGGATCTTCAGATTTCACTTTCAAAAGGTATATATATTAACAAATGGTGGTTCCAACATAAAGAGTAATATTTAATTTGCATAACAATTTTAAATGTATATTTTAATAAATATATCATTTGTGCTATTTATTTTCAATTAAAATTCTAAAATGGCCATATATAAGCAATATTTCTGTTAGTAAAGTTTTTAATTCATCATGTTTGTATAGAACAAATTTATATCTGCCTTCTCAAAATGCTAAGTTAGATCACCTGTGTTCATAATAAGTATTGTTGTTATCTAATTTTTTGCATTACTACAAAATAACTCTATCCTTTCTCCCCCAGTTACAGGTTAAATATCAAGGCAAACTGCTCTCTCTCACCATGGTGCCCAGACAGTCTAGGAGTAGGACAACTCAGAATTCAAAACCAAGAGAAATACTTGAAATACTAAGATCTTTCTTAGGTTTCAATCAAAATGTTTAAACAAAAACAACTCATTGAATAAGAGTTGTGCATGTATTGATGTATTGGATTATGCAACAAAGGATGATGAATGATGATTGTAATAATAATAATAAAAATAATAATATAAACATTAGAAAATTATTAAAATATTTCTTTCCTGGTCAGCTCTATGCAGCAATGTCCAGAGTAGAGAATTGAAGTGGAATTAGCATAATGGCAAAAAGAAAATTTATAAAATAGATGTCTTGTTGAAAATGTTTATTCAGAAATGTTAGAGAAGGAAGAGAACTTCAGTGACAACTTTTCTCTGTTTGTAGAACAGGTATTTGGCTAGTATATATAAATACACTTTGCATATTATAATAGATCTTGGTAAATCTCTAAGCAATATTCTTTAAAGTGAATCAGTCTCAACATAATCTCTATTTCAAGTTCCAATTTCCTATTAATCTTTTCATCTGAACTGTTTCAGAAAATCTATTTACTGCTTGTAAATATTTGTAAATTTTGAAAGCAAAAAAGATGTTTAAATGCTAAGATTGTCAAGAGCAGTCAGCTTCTTTGATGAAAGCAAGAATGAATACAGACAGAATTAAAACAAGTGTTTGCAGCTTCATATAAGTTTAGTGTTCCTTAAATCTTTTTTTTATCCTGCTAGTTATTGAAAGAACGAAAGAGACATGAAGTTATCTCCCTCTTTGTCTCTTTGTTTTCCTCTAAGGTAATTATTTAATGAACGCCACTAAAATAATAAAACTTCTGGTCTTTTTCCTTCAGTCTTCTTTTTTTACCACTGTGTTGTACTAGAACAATTGTAACAGAATTTCAAATTAGCTCAGAGAATTTTAAATATAAGAAAGAATATTTTTCAGAAATGCTATGATTTGGATTTCTGTTGGGCATGGAATTAAAAAGAAAAAATCTACCAATGAGGATTTTCTACTTTGGTAATTATTTAATGAACATCACTAAAATAATAAAGCTTCCCTCAGTCTTCTTTTCACCACTGAGCTATACCAGATTGTTTAATTGGCTCAGAAAATTTAAACATAATCAAGAATAATATTCAGAAATGCTATGATTTCTATTGCCAGTGGTACAGCATTACCATATTTTCAGAATATAAGATGTACTTGTATAAAAGAAGTACCCTCATTTTGAAGAGAGTTTTTTTTTTTTTTTTTTTTTTGAGGCAAAAAAGATAGTCTTATTTGAAAGATTGTTTTTGAACAAAAATTCAATCTGATATTTCAAAACTTCTGATATCTTGTAAATGCAAGAGAGCTCAAAACATTGAAATAAGAAAATACCCGAAGTAGAGTAAAAAAAAAATCAAAAAAACTTTTAATCAAAACCTACAAAATCATCATTGCTTGATTATCACTTGGGAAAGATTCACATTTTATTATTGGATTACAATATTACAATTTTAGGATCAAAGAGAAAACCATCCTCAGCCCCAGTAACTATGTTTAATGATACCACATTTATTAAATGACTTAATCACTATATTATATAATTTTCACACAAATTCTTCACCCACATGTACACCTGAGCAAGTGACAGTCTTTTCTGTCATCCAGTGGGGGTTGTAGCAGAATTTTCATGCTCTTAATATATAATCATTGAGTTGTTGTAGCATACCTACAGACGATAATGGGTATATCCCCATTCATATAAATACAGTAGTAAATACTGTATGTTGGTCTGCAGTTGGAGAATCATTATGGAATTCACTTGACTCACTAGCATTTGACTTCTACTTCTACACACTGCTGGCGAATCTTATATGTGTTGTTCTTGTCCTAAGTATTATTGTTCCTTTGTGTGATTTTTCTATTCAGTAATCTTCCATTTTTTTTCTGTGTTTTTTTTTTTAAACCCCCAAGCTTTACCAGAACAGCTGTACCAGAATTCCTAATTGGCTCAGAAAATTTTAAATATAAGCAAGAATAATGCTCAGAAATGATATGATTTGTATTGCCATTGGGTAAGGAATAAAAAAAAATCAATCTACCAATGAGAATTAATTTAATGTTTCATTTGAAAATTCCTGGAAGTTAGCATATCACATTCCTTGAGAAGATAACAGAGTAGAAAAGCCAAACAAAGCTGATGAGGATATTAGTCCAAGTAAATCAATGTACAAGTTCTGATCAAAAAATATCAGGAATGGTGCTATAAAAAGAAAACTGCAACAATATATCAATTCTACATTTAATCTTCTTCAAAGTAGTCCCTTTCTGAAGCCACACACTTTATCTGGCATCATTTCTGGAACTCCTTTTTTGGGATAGTGAGCAGCTCCCTTGTGATATTCTCTTGAATTTCCTTAACATCTCAAATCGTGTTCATCTGATGTCGGATTTTGATTTTTGAAAATGAAAATGTTGTAAGGAGTGAGATCTTGGGAATATGTGTATGGTTAAAAACAGCTGCACAAACCATGGACACTGATGGAACTTCTGTAGTGTTGTGGGACCACAACACTCTACACACTTTCCTTCCAAGAACTGTTATAAACAATAGAAGTGAGTGAGAACTTTATAACTTAGTGTATATGTGAGACAGAGTTTAAGGTCAATCTAGGCTAAATGGCTTCACTATGCATTCTTTAGTTGGGTTACCTTAGCAACAATCCCAATACTTTTTGATCAAACCTCATATAATAACACTCTGAATTTTATTTGTAGAAAGATATTATAGAAAACAGAGCTAACAATGTGGTATATTTAAAATTTTGTTAGAAATAAATCTGCATTTCCTTCCCATAGCCTTTTTCTATATGCCATGTTCTTTCAGGATGTAAGTGGTCATGGCTCTCAACAACCTCCTATTGATTGTAGATAAGATAGGTACTCACTATTTTCCTCTGCTCCTCTTGCCTTCAATATCCTGTTAGTGTCAAATTCTTCAAGCTCTCCTTCCTCATTATGTGCCCTAGAAATTTCAACTGTCTCTTTTTCATTCTAAGTATAAGAGACCTATTTGTTTACATTTTCCTCTGTGAGGAAATTGTCCAACATTCACTGGAGGATTCATGACATTTCATTTCAGACATAGAAAGGAAACTGAAAGTTCTAGATAAAGTTATAAAGGAAAGCAAGAAGAAAGGACTAACAACCAATTGTAAGATGATAGAATGTATAGTTGTGAGCAAGAGGAAAAGCCCGAGAAGCAACCCAAGAATTGGAGGCATCAAAATCAAGCAAGAACAGAAATTTTATTATCTGGTGATATTTTTTTTTTGAAAGGACAGAAAATATGGCCTAGATCAAAAATCACATTAGAATAATGAAAGATGCCTAAAAAAAAGCTAACCAAAATATTAGGAAGCAGGGGAATTTAGTCAGAAACCAAGAACAGTATGCTGAAGTATACAGAGACCACAACATTGATATTTTCAAGTTCCACTTTTTTATATTTTCAATATAAACCGACATAACATTTACAACATTGATGGCTGTCTGGTCACAGAATATAAATGACTTAAAAAAACATTCCCTTGGTATGTGAAATAGGTTTCTATTCACATTAATAATTTTTATTGATACATTAAATTTTGAAAATTTATTCTCAGCAAGGAGATTATATGAAGATAATATTTAGAGGTTTTTATTTTCACAGGAAATTGTCTGGCAAATTCTGAAGAGGGTAAAGGTTTCAGAAAGATAAGGAAGAGGAAATGTTAGAATAAGTGTTTAATTTAAAACTTAAACATTTTTCTATCATAGATTCCTTTTTCTTTATTGTCTATCATTCGTTCTTTTTTTTACATCTGTTCTTGTTTCTTTCCTTCTCATCTGCCTCTTGTTTCTCTTCTTTCTCATCTGCCTCTTGTTTCTTTCCTTCTTGTCTACCTCTTGTTTCTTTCCTTCTTGTCTGCCTCTTGTTTCTTTCCTTCTCATCTGCCTCTTGTTTCTTTCCTTCTCGTCTGCCTCTTGTTTCTTTTCCATCTCGTCTGCCTCTTGTTTCCTTCTCATTTGCCTCTTGTTCCTTTCTTTCTTGTGTGCCTCTTGTTTCTTTCCTCCTCGTCTGCCTCTTGTTTCTTTTCTTTCTCGTCTGCCTCTTGTTTCTTTTCTTTCTTGTCTCTCTCTTGTTTCTTTCCTCCTTGTCTGGCTATTTTTTTTTTTTCTCTCTCTCTCTCATTTGTCTGTTTCTTTCTCTCCTGAATTTCTCTACCCGTTTTCTTTAATTTTTTTTTCTTTCTCTCTCATCTGCCCTTAGTTTTCCCTGTCTCTCTTGTCTGTCTTTGTTTTTTTTTCTCTTTTGCCTTTGTTAGCAATTATAAGATTTTGTTTTTAAAGACTGATTTTTTTTTTTAATAGTGTTAAACTTTTAAGTAAATATTTTATTTGACAAAATGTCTACTTACGGGTTTTTACAACAGCTTTTCTCTTTATGATGTAAAATTTGAAGTCATTTAATTTCTCTTTTAATAGAATACATTTTAAACAAAAGAATACTTAGGGTTTGAAAGAAACAGAAACCAGCTAACTTAATTCTTAACAATATTTGTCTTTTTACTAGCTCTCCTTACCATTTCTGATTTTTGGTAAGAGCTACAAGAAACAGGAAGTTGTGGGGAATGGTGATCAATCATGTCTTGAAGGGACTCGGCACATAATAAGAATAAGAATCTTACAAATAATTTCACCTATTAATTTCTGGTATTATGTCAGCAATATTCTAGCTTGGCATATTTTTTCCTCTTTCCTCAGCTATTTTGAGATTATATATATATATATATATATATATATATATATATATATAAGAAAGCATGCTTAAGCCAACAAATTTTATCCTCTGCTATACCTCATTAAGACAATGTAAGAATTTTATATTGCAACAAGTGTTTGTAAAGAACAGGAAAAATGATAGTTTTATTAAATTTTTCAAAATGTTAATTTTTTTTTTATTAAAGTGTTAACTTCACTACCTCCTGTTATTTTAAATATTTAACACATAAATTATTCCCAAACTAAAATAATCTAAATATTAATTACATACAAAAAAATTCAACATCATTTATGCATTTTCGTTTATTAGACATTAAATTACGTCACTTAGCGTCTTTCATAATTTACCTTGACATTGCAGTTAACCTGATGAATATTTATGAGTGTCTCTGAATTTAAAAATTTTGAAAAACTACCCTTTTTACTTTTATTTATTGATATTTGGTGCCAAATAAAATCCTTACATCTGCCTTGATAAGGTGCATAAGTGGATGAAATATGTTGACTAATATAGGTTTTGCCTTTAGTCCATTAACAGATATATATTTTAGTTATATCTGAAATTTTACATACAAACATACATAGATATATATAATATACTTTTTCATGCTATCTTTTTTTTTTATAATTTCTTTGTATCAATCTGTAACTGATGGAATTGCCTTGTTTCATTTTTGAAATCACAAACTATATAAAATTTATGGTTGTAATCTTTTTGCCTGAAGACCCTTTTTGCCTACAACTAACTGTATCAACACAACAGGAATCTTTTGATCCTGTCTGGCCTCAGTAATTTAACCTTTCATTTATAATCAGTAGAATGCCTTTTGTTTCTTTTTTCTTATCTTCCTGGCATCTTGACTACAGTCACTTACTCACAGACATACTGTGGCTTCCCTCTTTTCTATAAGTATTTTCATGGCAGTTGCTCTGATGAGCTACATTCACTGGTGCCCCAACTGCATGAAGTTAAGCATGTTACTAGGTTGGCATCTAGGTCCCACCCTTTCACTATTGAAACAGTTAAATGTAACTACCTCTTCTACTCCAACAGCTTCTTTTCTCACACTTCCCGACAGTGGAACTTCCTTCCTTTTACTTGCTTCCCTGATAACTATAATCTTCAAATGTAATGTCAATCACCATCTTCTGATGCCTTGATCTTGATGCCTGTCCTTCTCATTATCTTTTCTTCTTTACTCTTACTCTCACTCTCTAGTGGCATTCCTGCCTTGCTTGGGGTGAAATGCTTAAAAAAAAATAAATAAAAATATGTTTGGTTTTATTGTTTATTATTATCATGAATTATACTTTTTATTTATACAGGGTGTGACAGAAATACCTTCCACATAATGGTAAGACATTAGCTAGATGAAGATGCCATTGTTACTAATGTCTTACATGGGAGGTATTTCTGGAAGGTGTATATGGGAATTATTTCTGCTGCATCCTGTATACATATTTGTACAATGAGTTACTTTATTGTTTTAACACTGATGCAAATAAGCACTAACTTATAATCAAATATTTGTCAATTGTCTATATTCCTGAGATGAGGTAATGTAACTCTTTACACTATTTACATTGTTTAGACTGTTGTCCTCATCTTTGTCATATTCACAATGTTTCAGCCAAGGTACGCTCTTGCCTTCTTCAGGTGATATACACTGGAATTTCAAACTCTTTATTTAGTCCACAGAGGTAGATTGTTCTAGTTCCATGTGCCATGCCTTTTCTGGATATCTCAGTTTCAGTTATCTCCCTTTAGTAACTTAACTCTCTGGATTACTTCAATCAATGCCATGTGGATAAAAGCATTGGTTGAAGTAATCCAATAGTGACTTGACCCAAAGAGTTGTGAGTTCAATACCTGGCTACAGCAGAGGTGAATAAAAACTTGGAGATTTGAGTTACTGAAACTGAGATAACCAGAAAAGGTATGGCATAGCATGTGGAACTAGAACAATCTACTCACATGGAATAAATACAGGATTCAAAATTCCAGTGTATATATCAGCTGAAGAAGGCTGGAGTGTACAACTGCTGAAACATTGTGAATATGACAATAAAAATAAAGGCAACAGTCTGAACAATGTAAATCATATAAATTTGTCAATTATACTTTATAAATCAAATATTAATTACTAACTAAACACATCATTGCAGTATAATAGTTGTTGGTTGGTTATTTTTAGCAGCATACTAATAGCTCTATGGGCTATTTAATGCCAAAACCTAAATATTTTGTATGTAATTTTATTTATTTATAAATGTAATATTGGTTTTAATGATACATGTCCTACTAATTAACACATAGCTGTGGAAAGAAGATTCACATGTACAAATATCCAAGGATATTTGTACATGTGAATATAATGAATCCAACGGGGATTGGAACTCAGTTTCTTGAGTAACAATCCTGAACCATTATCCACTACATCACCTGCACATTCAAGCTTACAGCACTTGGTATTTCCAAACAGTCACCCATCTAGCTAGTGACCAAACCCAACTTTGCTTAACTTTGGTGATCATATAGAAACTGGTGTGTCAGTGTAATGTGGTCATAAGCTTGTAGCATAGTGGTTAACCAGTTCACTTTGTAGATCATTAGTACTGAGTTTGATTCTCACTGGGTGTTCCATAATAAGGCCTTAAGCCAGACTAAGTTTAGTAAATAACTGCTAACAGGTTTTTCTCAGATTTGGTTTAATCCTTTAGATTTTAAGATTTTTTTCTAATACTAAAGTTTACCCAATACACAGCTTGAGAGCCAGTCAAGGTAGACGATTACTGTTGAAATGGTTATGGTGAATGTAATATAAAGAGTGTGAAACAGGAACTGGTTGGAAATGTAGATTATGAGGATAGAGGAGGTTAATGTTGATATAATTTGAAAATGCCAAAATGTGAAAAGAATTTTTCCTTGTTTTTACATGTGATTGTTCACTAATCAGATGAGAAATTAAGACAAGTCAAAATTTTGAGAATACTGACAATGATTCACAAAATAGCAAAACAAAGAGAAGCTGAAAAGAGGAAAGAAAATTTTATCAATGTTAACTTTAAAAAAAAAAAAAAGGCAATCACAATTTGATAAGAATTCCTTCATTGATTTTTTTTTTTTTTTTTTTTTTTTTTTTTGTGACAATATATTTATAAATGGCTCTTAAATTATCTCATTTCTAGTTGATAGATGACTTCAGTGAATCTATATCTGTAGTGGTATTGGAAAGTTCCCAGACTAGAATTTCCTGGCTGACTCTATAAATGATTCTACTTACATGAGATATCTGATGAATTGTTTGAAAATGACCTTCATGGATGTGTTGTTGAAGTTTTTCTTCATTTCCTGGTATTTTACTTAGACTGAACACTCATCACTTTGAATTAACATCTGACCAGTCTTGAAACATTTTGCACTTTACTTAAAAACATGTGTTCAATCTAAGGAATGTTCATCAAAAACCCGAAGAAGAATTTGGAGGCTATTGATGCTAAATTAATTTAATTACCTTCTTCCAATATTTGATTCAGGTACATTGCTTGAAATTGTCATTGTAAAGTTTGCAGAGCTATTCCAACACATCATGAATCCCAATTTAATAAGTGAATATTTTGTACAGTCCAAGAACTATCCTCTCATATTTTGATGAATTGGGAAAGTATTTTTTAAAGATTTATTCCAAATCTGAGGCAGAAAATACTATTATTATTATTATGTTTAAACAACTTTATTTCTCTGTTTTTTTTTTGTTTTTTTTATTTTCATCATGTTTTTCTTCTATTAATTTGATTCTTTCTTTCTTTTAGTGTTTCTTACTTTCTTTTTCTTTCTCGTCTCTTAATTGTTTTTTCTTTCTCATTCTTTAATTGGTTTTTCTTTCTCGTTCCTGAATTGGTTTTTCTTTCTTTTTCCTTTTTTTTTTTTTTTTTTTTCTGTATTTTTCTTTCTAACCCAGCTATGGGTTAATTCATAGGACTTGTAAAATCATTATTATCTCCAAAAAATTGTTACAATTTAAAAATATTTTCTGGCCTTAAATAACCTGCAAAAGGTTGATAAGCTGTAAAAAGTCAATAAATCAATCAATCAATCCTATTTAGGTATGAAAAATTTAAAGATAAAATATGAAACTTTTATTCAAAATTTTTCAATTTTCTCAAAATGCATTATAAATAACACTGTGAATATCTTTCTGAAGGTTATTAGTCAAACTTTATTTTATCATCTGATAGTGAAAAAGTGTTTACTTGTGAGATCATTGTTACTGAATGTAAAAAAAAAAAAAATTAGTGTGAGTTAACATAGAAAAGTTGCATAAATATTTACTTATCTACAAACAACTTTTCCTCTCTTAGGGTCAATAATCCAATTGTCTATAATATCATTTAAGAAAAACACATTTCATCAAGACAATCTTAAATCCAAAATGGTTGTTGTCTTTCTTTATAAAGCATACCTTTAAAGACACAAGGGTATTAACTGGAAGTATACGAGGAAAGAGAGATTGGAAAATTTAATACAGGAAATGTTGAAAGTAAGAGGGACAAAAGAAAAATGGTGAATAACCTACCTAATGACTTTCTGAAGGATTAAGAGAGATTCTTTTTTTTTTTTTAATCATTTCACCCCAAGAAATGCCACTAGAACATGTTGGGGTAGAGGGAGTGAAAGTGAAAGAGAAGTCTGAGAATTAAGGAAGATTAAAGGAAGGATAAAAAATGAACAACATTCAAGAAGATAGAAGATTGCCGTTATTAGGGAAGCAAGAAAATGGAATTGAGTTCCACAGGTAGGAAGTCCAAGAAAAAATCAACTGTTAGAATAGAGGTGTTGGTTTCATCTAGCTAGTTCAAAGGTAAAAGGGTGGTATCTATTTGCCAATCTAGTAGCACACTTAAATCCATGTAGTTGGAGTATCAAGAAAAAAAAGCTTGTCAAAGCAGTTGCCATGAAAATATTTGTAGAAAAGACAGAGAGAAGCCATGTCATAACAGTAAGAAAGTGACTGAAGTCAAGATGACTGGTTAGGATCAATTACATTGCAGATCATTCTTTGGATTTTGTCAAGAATCTGAAGATGTACAGCAGGAACACCTGATCAGATATGGTAACAGCATTCAATGCACTGATAAATGGTAGATTCATAAATCTGCAAGATAGATTCTGATGAGAAAAATTTCCTGGCATGATACAATGAACCAACTTGTAGTAGACATAGCAATTGATTCAATTTAGTCACTCCACTTCATGTCAGTGGAAAAGGTGTTGCTTTCCTTTGAGTTTTGCATCAGCCATTCTGATGGCAAGCATAAAAGGTTCTCTGTACTGATTAAATAAAAGCAGTTTTCTTTTGGAGGCATTAAAATTTACAAAACATTTCTTACCCTAGTACACCACTGACTGGAGGTCCTTTTCAAGAGTAGTTGACAGGTTTATTTTGTTAGATCTGTTGAACTTTCTACCGAGACAAGAATAAATGATAATGTCATCTGCATAAATACCTAGTTGGGAATCGATGACATCGGGGTGATCATTAATGAAGATCAGAAAAAGACAAATATTGCTAAAAGCTTCAAGAGATAGGAAGCTGTGGAAAACCATGATCACTGACATCCTGAAGGGGCATGGCACATAAAGGAAGATAATACAAGTTTTTACTTCACTTATTTCCATGATGGATACATTTCTTCTCAGTATAACCCTATTTTTACTTTACATAAATGATAGGCTTAACAATATATTCAGATCATTTGTGAATATCTATGTTACTGATTGTGGGGAAAATAGAAATGGCTTACCTCCCAAACGCCCTCGCGTCTGTCTGGCCTGTGGGTTGAGAAAAGAAAGAAAGGGTCCAAGATGGCGTCCGTGACTTTTTAATATTTACGGTCTCATGCAGTCTCACAAGGTTGCGTTACACGCATGCTAATGAGGTGTGTCTGGGCTCCATAAAAGCAGGTTGCTTGGAGAAATTGGCAGAAGGCATCACACCCGTGTTCGGGATACATTGCTTTGCGTTGCGTCGTGTCAGACATTTTCCTACGGAAAGAGTTGCGTCCCTTACACTCCATATTGAATTTGACTCCTTTGCTACACTGATACAATGGTATATGAGTTCACCTCCAAAGAATCTAGATGACCAGAGACTGGCAGATGATCTCTTCTCAGAACTAGGTGTAAAATTTCAGTAGCGGAAAATCTTGTTGGTTACATTCAATACCTTGAAAGCCAAACTTGTTACATTACATAATTGCTGATCAGACCCTAAACTATGACCAGTCACAATGAATGGATGTTTCCTCACTGCCCTTGCTTATTGCCTTGAGCACCTATTTGGACTTAAGCTCAACCCAGGCCTCAAGTGGAGCTTATACATATGATCCATTGCTAACAATGCTGGAAAAATACTCACTTCCCTGTACCTGACACCCTGTGCTATCCTCTACCTTTACAAGAGTCAGATCAGGTCTAAAATGGATTACTGTTACCATATTTGGGCAGGAGCTGCACAGTCTTCACTTTCCAGTTTTGATAGAGTCCAAAAGTATCTCTGCATACTTGTGGGTTACAAATTATTTTTCACCCTACAAATCCTTTCTCAGAGATGAAATGCTGTAAGCCTCTCACTACTCCATTGTGATTTCCATGGAGACTTCTCAGATGAACTACCTTCCTTTGTTCCACTAGTTCTAACCTCCACAGCTAAGACCTGCTATATTACACACACTTTAGTGAATCATCCTCATTCACCTTGTATTCCATTTGGTAAGAGGTAATTTCCACTTGAGCAGCTTCTTCCCATGAGCTGCTAATTTGTGAAACTGACTCTTAAGTGGATGCTTTCCTGATCACTGCAATCTCAACCTGTTCAATAGTTATCTTCCCCATATATCCCTATAAAACTGTGTCTCTTATTCTGTAATTCTCTACCTTGAGTGTCTCCCGGGCCTTGTAAAACAAAATTCATTTAAAAGAAGCACTTTACAGTTCGACTCTGGTATATTCAGATTGGCAGTAACATTACTCTTGTATTTAGGAGCAATTCTTAAGCAAAACTTTTTTTTTTCTGGGGTTGACTATGGGAATTGAAAACCAGGAAAGTATAATTGTGTAGTATGTGGCTCACCACAGATGATACCAGAATAGATTTTGCACTGAGTGTTCATATCAGAGTAGTCAGATGTATTGATAAATTTGACCTGGTGGATGACTTCCTGACCATCAAGTGTATATCCACAATTCACAGCATGTCAGTGGCTGACTCCCAAATGTGGGATTGATCCAGCTGCACCTGCTATATACACATGTGGGTGGAAAACCAATGACAAACAGATATATAAACATGCATCCTAGCAAGAAGGGACTCTCTTACACACACACACACACACTGGCCAATGGAGTTGAATAAAATGTAATTTTATGTATGAGGGATTAACATTTTTGTTTTCATTAGTCTGATGTCAACAGTAATGTCACAATTATAACTTGTTTCTTCTGATGATGGTGTAAATAAACATTGAAATATTCATTAAATCAGTTACTTTCATTATCTGTGGATTAAAAATGGATAAGCTTTTTCTATTTCAAACTGTACAAGTACAATTTAATGTGATTACCATATTCGATGACATGCAAGACCATCTCTGTACTTATATTTAACTAGACCACACACAAACCTGTTGGATTCCTTCTAAAAACAGTTCATGATACAAAATGATGAGGTAACAATATTATCAATTTCTTATTAGTTAGACATTTTAATTTGTATTTAAACACAGTAAAAGAAAGTTTGTTTCACTGGGTTTCATAGTTAACACATTGTGTGAAAATTTGGAGTAATAGCTTAAAACAGGCACAGTCTTTTCCAAAATAATAAGTATATTTTTTATTATATATACTTGTTTCTTCCTCACATTTATTTCAGAATATGTAATGGCAGCAAACCAGTGTGCATCTGTTTATTTATTTACCATCAAGTCATGTGACACATACAGTTTCATCACCCTTCTAGTAGTTCTTTATGAAAAAGGTTCTAATGTTGTGTAGTAAATTGTATAAATTATATGTTGTGCTACGCATACTTAAATTTACTTAATAATGTTGCTATAATCTATTATGAATGTTTATTATTTCTGATACATATAATTGTTGGGATATAATATGCAAATGTTTGTTTCTATATGCAGATTGGTATAAGAAAACAAATAGTAAATTTCCTATTTAAAATTTTGTAAAAACAGAAACTAGCTACAGCACCCTTGTCTAATTTTAATGAATGTTGGCACTGTACTTGGTAGGCATTCAAGGTACAATATTCTCCTAAATTGGTTGGGGTATTATGTATTGTTTAAGCTGTAAATCAGGAACACACACACACATGCACAAGGTTAGAATTTTACTATTATATAGATATGCATTATTATAGGTAAGTTAAAAATACAGGCAGACTATGGCCTCTGGCTAAACATTGGCCTTCCAGATATCTCAACTTTGAATATAAGACTTCAATATTAAAGTACTATGGAGTTAGTCTAGAGACAAATAGTTTGTACCCTCTGGGTAAACATACTGAACCAGTGAGGAAAAAAAAAAGAAATGTTTTTTATGTGCCATTAAATATGATTTTTAGAGTATAGTATAGCTGCCCACTCGTTTTTGAGGATAACTGTCTAGTATGGCTGTTAGCCAGTCCCTATTGCAGACGCTTGCTCAGGCGCATTTGTGTTTATTCAACACCTACAGAGCCCACCTGTTGTTTACACCTGCAACTATGCTTAGGAGACCTTACAGTTTCATGTAAAGAGCATGTTATCTAGCATGATCAACACTTAGAACAAGGCAAGCACTCTCAAGCTCTTGGACACGATGACTTGTGACTTTATGCTAGCACAGTTATCCACTGACCCCAAGTGTTCCATCTACCCAGTTTCACTCACAAGGCTTGGGTCGACCCGTGGTATAGTTTTCAGATACATTCTAAAGGTGCCGCACAATGAGATTGACCCTTCTAGTTCGATAACATCAGGAAGTCTCCTGACTGACAAATAGACCATGCTAAAATTCAAACGCAGGTCTCATGGTCAGAATGAGAATGTTCTAAACACTCAGCCATGTGCCCACATGATTTTTATATGCTGTTAAATATGGTTTCTAAACAATTTGGATCCATTAACACAGCATCTTAGAAAATATAAACTGGGTTCTTTTTTGTTTGTTTGTTTTTTGTGTTTTTTTTTTTTTACCAGAATAAAAATTTCCTGGTTAAAGTGTTAATAATTACTCATTTCAGAGTTGCAAACCATTGATTGCTAACATTGAAATAAATTAATGGGTGAATTTATTTTAGTCAGTTTATTATTTTACATCCTTGGATATTTTATGCTGTGCTTTATTTCTGTCACTTAACTGACTGGGCCTCAAGTGATATTAAGATACAATTAATTTTTGGTTGATGGAGTATCACTTAAAAAATGTCTCTTTGTCTGGCTAAAATCAATATGAAAATATTAAAAAGTTTAAAAGAAATCTAGAAAGAAGTGATGATGTTGTGGTTAAAAAAAATCAATAAAATTAAAAAGTGATCATTTTATGATTAATCTTTTGTCTGGTAAATGTTTAGACATACTCTCTTCTTTTGTTATCGTACTAAAACAAGAAATAAAACCCCTAGTATACATAGAACAATAGGTATATTTATCCACAGGTAAATATTACTGCTTGTGGAGTGTATATGTAAATGGCTCTGTGTAAACTTGTGTGTGTGTATATATATATATATATATATATAAAATTGTATATTTGGATAGCAGTCCTTCTTTTATACAATTTCCATTAAAGATGGTTGATAAGGTACTGTGATTAAGTTTTTTATTTAATTTTTCTTGTGTTCATAAGTGATTTATTTCCTGAACATAAAATGTAAAAACTGTACAAACATTCTATATATCCAAGCACATTTAGTTATTCAATTATCGAGGTTATTTTTTTTATTTCTTAACTGATTATGTAGACTTTTCTGTATGTATCTGGGGCGATGGAATTTTTTTTAAATTATTTTGCAAACATGGTCATCATTATTGTGACCATGTTCATAGTTGATTTTATTCAGTGTTGGCTTCTTTTTTGTATTATTAATTCTTCCATTATTTTTAGCCTTTTTTTTTTTTACTGCCGATGAAGCTATTATATTTGTATTTTTTATGAGTATGTTGCGGATAGAGTTTGGTAGGTTTCCATGTGTGTTTAAATGAGTCCTAATTGAGCTATGGGCAGATAGGTGTAATGGGAGTCTTCTTGATAGGTATGTAGTTCACACACAGACACATTTATTTATATATATATGTATATAGTCATAAGTAATTTCTCTTTTGGGGAACTAAATATCGTTCAAAGAGGAGGATGCTGAGAATACCACAGACTTGAATGTGTGAGCAATGAAAATTTTTTAGAGAAAATGAAAACAAAAAGGACATTTAATGTCAGAAAGAGTTAAAATTGCTAGGGTGCATAATGAGAAAAGAGGGTTTGGAAAATTTGGCACTCATGTGACATATTGAAGGCAAGGAACAGAGGGAAAACAATGTATAAACTAACTGGTAAGCTTGTGTAAATGAATGGTAGAAAAGTGTTTAGGACAGATAACAGAAAGACAAAATAGACTCAGAGCTACAATGGACAGGAAATAGTGGAGAGTCATGATCAGCCATGTCACAAGGGAGGATGGCACATAGAAGAAGAGGTTATCCTAACTACTAATCATATTTTGCAGTTAAGAATAAATTCAAAGTACACAAACATACATTAGTTTTTTCCCAGCAGTGCCAGTGTACACAGTGGTTTAAAAGAAAATGTTATTTTTTGTTACCACTTGTTTATGTATTGTTACTTTTTGTTATGAAATACTTTTTAATATGTCTGTTTTATCACTCATGTATATGTATATTTTATATATATATATATATATATATATATATATATATATATATGTATACATAGACAGTGTAACCCGGATATAAGAGAGATTTTCTCTGGTCCCAAATTAGAGCCTGTGTTAATGTATATATAATAGATTAAACCCGGATATAAGAGACTTCTTCTTCGGGTCCCGACAACTCTCTTATATCCAGGTTACTATATATATATATATATATATATATATATATATATATATATATATATATATATATGTATATGTATATATATATATATGTGTATATATGTGTATGTATATGTGTATATATATATATGTGTATATATATATATATGTGTATGTGTGTATATATATATATATATATGTATATATATATATATATATATATATATATGTATGTATATGTGTATATATATATATATATATATATGTGTATATATATATATATGTATATATTATATATATATATATGTCTATATTTTATATATATATATATGTTTATATTTATATATATATATATATATATATATATATATATATTTATATATATATATATATTTGTATATTTATATATATATATATATATATATATATATATATATATATATATATATATATATATATATATATATATATATATATATATATATATATATATTTCAATATTTATATATGTATATATATATGTATATATTTATATATATATATATATATATATATTTCAATATTTATATATGTATATATATATGTCTATATTTATATATATATATGTCTATATTTATATATATATATACATATATATATATATATCAATATTTATATATATATATATATATATATATATATATATTTCAATATTTATATATGTATATATATATATATATATATATATATATTATATATATATATATATATATATATATATATATATATATAAACACAGATTATTAACACCTAGCAAAACTTATAGTTCAGTAAATTACTGAAGTTTAATGGATTTAAATACAAGTAGGTTTTGTAAACAATGTCATCAATATTAAAAAATAGAACAACAATTGGTAATAGTGAAGTGTTCAAAACACTTATTTATTCAATTCCAAATTTTGCAGATACACCACTTGTCAGAGTCTGATAAATCTTTTGAATTTATTAACAGATATATTTACATATTTTACATAAAAAAATAAACTTTCATAGTGGTATAAATATGAAAATGGAACAAGGTAAGTTTCAATGTTATAAAATATTCTAGTATATACTATATTACTTCATGTACATTGCAACCCCTGAATTATTTTGTGAAAAACCTGATTTTTTTTTCCTATAACTTATGTATAATGCAACCTCAGCTTCTGATCAATACTAGTAGGCCTAATCTAGTCAAATATTCCTGTATACTATAAATAAAGCTATAAGAATTAAGTCATTTGGTATTTCACCTGGTACAATCATCATTTTGCATAAATTGCAGTATATCTTGTTAATATATTTGAAGAATATCTAATGGAGAATTCTAAGATAAAATAATATCAGTAAATGTAAAGAATATGATAAATAAGAATAAATAAATGGATGAAGGAAGAATAAGGAACAACTGAAACATGGTATATATATCAGATGAAAGCAATTTATAAAGCAATACCTCAGCAATGTAAACATGTGTGAATGAAGAGGAACAAGAATTGGAGAATGGAACAACTGAAACATATATGGTAAAGACATAGATATCATACAAAAGGGGTACCATTTGTACAGCAATACCAAGAAAGAATGGAAGAGAAGTGGCAAAAAAATTGCTCTCTTAACAGGAAAAAATGGAAAATGTATTACTGCGAACCCAGAAGGAAAATCGAGAGAGACAGCTCGAACTTCAAAAGGAAAATCGAGAGAGACATCTCGAATTTCAAAAGCAAGTGTTAGAATTGACAAACCATAGTAATCCCATTGAAAATGAATTTTCTTTTTTGCAAAACACCATTTGGAGTGTGAGAGAGAATTTTTCATACAATCCTGAGGAAGACATAACCTTTGCGTCATATTTTAGGATGTATGAGGACTTGTATACGTCAGATTGTGCGAATTGGAGTGACTCAAAAAAAGTATGTCTTTTGAGGAAACTTGATACATCTGAGCACAAATTCGTTAACTACATTCTGCCCCATAACACTAGCGAATTGACATCCACCAAAGCAGTAGAATTACTAACGGAGCTCTTCAGTCCAAAGGCATCTCTTTTCCATAAGAGATGGAAATGTCTTAATCTAACTAGGAAAGAATGGGAAGACTATACCACTTTTGCGTCAATTGTAAACAAGCACTGCGATGATTTTAGACAGGTGGAGCTAAGTGTGAATAACTTCAAATGCTTGATATTCATGTAAGGACTAGTTTCAACAATAGATGCAGAAATTAGGCGAAGAATACTAAACAAATTGGAGAATGAGCCAAATATAACTCTACAGCAGATCGCTGAAGAATGTCAGAGTTACGTCAGTTTAAAGCAGGATTCTAAAAATATTGAAGAATCTGGTATTCTCATATCAAAAAATTATGCTACAAACAGAAACACACAATGTCTCCTAAAACTGAAACAAAAAAAAAAAAAAAATAAGTTGCCCCCTAACCCATGTTATGGATGTGGGGCCCTACATTGGTACAAAGATTGTATGTTCTGGAATAAAAAATGTTACATTTGTAACCGAGTCGGACACAAAAGTTTGCATTGCCGATCTAAAAATAAAACCAATAGCTGCATAAAAATACAAGGTCAGACGAACGAGAGAGTGCTAATATCAGAAAATTCATGCACGTAAAAATGTTAAACAAAAATGTAGAATTTCAACTAGATTCGTGTTTTGATTTAACTATTATAAATTTGCAAATATGGAAAAGATTGGGTAAGCCAACCATGATAAAATCTAGCAAGATTGCAAGATAAGTAACAGGAGAAAAAATTAAATTTGAGGGAGAATTGATTACAAATATAACGTTCTGAAAAATACTAACAACCTATTTGGCACTGATTGGATGACAAAATTCCAGCTTTGGGACTTGCCTATAAATTGATACTCCCCCAAAAAGTGAAAATTGGAATGCCGAAGCTGAAAAACTGAAAAAAGAATTGAGGGAAGCCTATCCAGAAATTTTTTCTGGTGGGTTAGGCAGGTGTAACAAGATGATGGCAAAAATTGAACTTCAAGACATGTAGCCAGTGTTCAAAAAGAAGTGAAATGTACCTTTTGCTTCATTGGAACAAATTAATGAGGAATTCGCAACAGTAGTAAGAACTGGAGATCTATTGAAGGTAGAAACAAAGAACAGTTCATCTAAAAAGGCTAAAAAATTTGCTGCTAAGAAAGTGAAACTGAATAAAATAGCAAAGGTAAAGATGGAAGTGCTTCATGTTGACAAGATGAAAAAGAGGAAAGTTTTTGTTAGAGGCAAAGTAGCCAAAGCAAAGAAACTGACTCAAGGAACACAGGCCTCTATCCCTAAACAGAGCAAGAAAGTTGCATCAGTTTCAGCAGACTCTGATCAGAAAAACATTATGTTAGACTTAAAAAAACCTGGACCAGTGAAAGGGAGTAAGCGTTTTGTGCAAAAGGTTTTAGTTTTTGGAGAAAACAGCAGCAAAGGCAGCAAAAATCTGTACCCCCCCCCCCAAAAAAAAGACCACAAACAAAAGGAAAAAAAAATAATTGTAGATTTCAAGGGGTACATATAGTGAATGATGTTCACCTGTTTATGTAGCAATAGTAAGAAAGAATCTAGGCTATTGGAGACAGGCTACAGGAACTTACCTGTACTGTTAACATTAGCCAAAGGTACCATGAGAATGTAGGCTAATCAGATAGGTACATGAATTTTAACCCCTCCAGAAAAAAATTACTTGTGTATAGTGTAACCAATCACTGAAAATGTATTATTTTTAACATCAGCAAAAAAATGACTTTTGCATAAAAAATGGACATAAAAAACTCCTGTTATACACAAGTATATACAGTAACTTGTTTGAAATTTACTTGAGGTTAATAATTACCATTTTTCATGTAGCATATAAAGTTGCTCTATAAATTCAATGGATTTTTCTGAACCTGATAAGCAGTGTATCTGTGAAACTTGAAGTTGTAGTGATAAGTCTTTTGAAGATTTCTTTACCTACCCACTCTCTATCTATCTCTCTCTCTCTCTCTCTCTATCATATATATATATATATATATATATATATATATATATAAAGAAATAGTTTATACAACTAATTAAATATCAATGTTAATAAGATTAATGGTGAAATCACTTTGCTAATGAGACATTAACTTAATATCAATTCCTTGAATAATAAGATACTTATATTTTAGTTGTTGTCAGATGGAAGACACATGCCAACCACTTTCGACACTTTTAAATTGTCATCTTCAGGGCACAATTTTATTCAAGTGGACACTGAGTTCAACACCCAGCTGCAACATTTTGTTTCATGCTTAAACACAATCTTCAGGTTTCCTCTTGTAAATCATATTCTTAATTTAAACCCCACCAACCAATCTCAAAGTGTAATATCAGGGGATCTTGCTGCCGAAATTACTGATTTCACTCCACTCCTTTGTGTTATATTTCATTTGATTTGGAGTGTGGATATATGCTGTTGTAATCTGCCAGGTAAGCCTATGCTAATGTAGAACAAATCAGAATATATATTGTGCTTGAAAATCTTGAACTTGAAACCATCCCCCCACTCTCAATAATTTCTTGGATCTTTTTTATTTAAAATAACTCATATCTTTTTAAAAGCAAGAACTCAAACTTTATCAATGAATTAATTTAAAAGAGAATTATTGGATATATCTTTTTATTTAAAATGGTTTATATCACTGTGACATTGTCTCTCTCTGAATAAATGATTTGGAGTTTTGTAGCTCTGCTATAATCCATGGAACATATTAATAATAAATGAAGAGAGAGAAAAGATATTGTCTGAATCTGCCTCACTTTAATAAAATCCATTAAGATAAGGAGAAACGTTGTGTTTTGAAACCAATGTCAGTTTATCTTTATTCTCAGAGTTAAACATTTTTTGTTTGTTATTTTTGCCTTTGTGTTTGACTGGGTGACTATGATTGATTGACAAACAGACAGTTCAATAAAGATATAAAATACATTCAGTCATATCGATTAAAAAGCAAACCTCAACACAGCATACAAACTAAAGTAAAAATGTCTGTATATTCAATGGGTTGATGAAAAGTTCTTGGCCTCGTGAAGATATCCCTCTTAGCATTAAAAAAATAAAAATAATTTTGTGGAAAATTTCAATTCTGTTAGATAAGTTAATGACATAATAAAAACAAAATTTAAAAGAAACAGAATTTCAATAAGACTGACCAAAAAAAAAAAAAAAGAAAAACTGAATTAGTGTCCACCTCGATGTCCACTGCTTATAAAAGAACCATTAGAAAAGTCTTTGGCACTCAGTTTTATACAAGGAGATAAAAGTGTAGCCTTATGGTGGTTAGGAGGTTATCAGTTATGGATCTTACAATATTGTCTGTTCCTACCGTATATTTTTATAATTGATTTGGGTGTATATTAGTTTTGTGTTATGATTAAAAAAAAAAAGGCACAGTTTTGATAAAATACAAAATAAATCTTTATATATCATAATATAATACAGAAGGATAAAGTGAAAGTAGAATTTTAAGAGTTCAAGTGCAAATCCTGCACATTAGAGAGAAAGAGTCCAGATGAAAGTAAATTTTATATATATAGTGGGGTTTTTTTTTCATGTTGGGGAACAGATAGAGGAATCAAATAGTAGTCAAATTAGGAAAATAGGGAGGATGCTCAACCAGTGCCCCCCCCCTCACCACCTCCCTAGCTACACCACTATATATATATATATATATATATATATATATATGAGGGACACAATGTCACCCCCAACAAAATTTTTCAACAAGGCTAAGGTGCCAAAAATAGTCTGAAAACAGTGATGGAGACACAGGGTTTCACAGGCGGGCATACAACCCCCAGAAATAATTTACAACCCCCCAGTTTTGTCCCCCCCACCGTCAGAAATTTTCTAATAAATTGTCGGGAAATTTGTGAGTAGGAAAAATAGCAATGTTTTCAGCTTTCATATGTTTCAGTTGCTACAATCTTGGTTACTAACAAGAGACATTGTAACATTTTGTCAAATGATATGGTGTTTTAACTCTGCATTATTAATAACAACAAAGTGAAATACGAAGCCAAAAGTGCAATAATTTCAGTCTTGCCTGTGTATCAATTCACTGAGATACAATTTTCCATTGAATGAGCGATATACTTTTGAATATATCTACTAGTGTTGGGACGATTAATCGGAATCGAGAATCGGAAAAATCGGAACTTTTTGGGGTATCGAAAAAATTTGTGCCTAAACGATTCTTTTAAATTTTTAACTTAATTTTCCATTATTGCTACTAATGATAAATATTTATTCTTTTTAAATTATCACTAAAACTAAAATCATAATGACATCAAAATACGATGTAAATTTATTTTACTTGTATAAAGAAAAAAAAAAAATAAACTTTGCATAAATTCTCTAGGTAACCTTTAAAAGAATGCAGTTGATTTACAATGTTCAAAAAAATGCTTAAAAATTAAATAGAACATTTTTGTCAAGAAAATACTTTCAAACATCATTGATAATTAAATGGTACCCAGAAAATGATGCAACGGAAAATTGGACACCGGAAAATTAGCAACAGAAAATTACGTCAACCATGAGCCAGTCGAGACTGTCAGATCTGGCTGTGCTGTCCATTGAAAATGAGCTTACAAGACAAACAGATTTTGACGATGTCATTGACCAGTTTTCCACAATGAAAACAAGAAAACATTCATTCTAAGACCATAGTATCGAATGTCATTCTTTTGTGTATTGCATTTTTGTATTTAGTTGTTCTGAAAGTGAACAGTTGCATTTTAAAAATCTTTTTTGAACTTATTATTTTGTGGTATCGGATTTTGTCTTGGATCATACATGTAAACAGTAATGTACCAGTCAGTAGAGTAAAGTAGAGGTAGAGCATGTATGAAAATTTAGCTACAGCTAACCATTCAGCATAAGGTGAATCAGGGTAATTGGGGTGACATTTGAGTGGACCGAGCCGGGTGACGTTTACTTTAGCTACGCCACTGTGCTCAACCAGTTCAAAGCCACAGTCATGCACAGTAGCCATTGAAACCAAGAACATGTGTGCTGACACATTGTTCTGATGAAACAAGACCCCCTTTCTTCAGTTTTCCTTGGCATCTGGTTTTGATAGCCTTTTGTAACTGCCTCAGCAAATTGATATAGAATACTTCATTGATGATGTGGCCCTTTTGAAGATAGTTAATAAACAAAATGCCATTTGCATCTCAAAAAACTGAGGCCACCATCCCTACAGATGAAACAACCATTGCCGCCTTTGGAGCAGGTGAGGAGCAGTGCTTCCACTGTATGGATTGTCAACACTCATCCTTCATAAGGAAACCAGCCTGATTTCCCTCATTGTTAGATTTTACCATAATGTAATTTAGGTATCAGTAAACATGGCACCTACCAAGGAGAAACCTTCATCATGCCAAGTCCATTGTGCAGAATATTTTCAGCTTTCTCATGGGATATGTTAATAGCATTAGCTATTTGATTTATAGTCAATTGCCTGTTATTCATCACCATGTTTGCCTTGGTGATGGCAGTTGCAGTATGCCCTGACCATGGATCATCTTCAAGACTCTTCCTAAATTCAGCTGCCCACTTTTGCACTATTGATAAAACTGGAGCATCATCCCCTAATGTAACAACTATGTTAGCATGAATGTCCTTGCGTATTAAAGCCTTTTTCTGAAGGTACTTTATGCTAGATTTTGTCCATTTTCAAATGAAGTCACTACTAGATACATTTAAAGTTTTGTTTGAACAGTCAGATTTCAGTTTACTTGGAAAGAAGCAATGCAGTTATTAATAAGAATTGAAATGAATGCATATAGTATTTCACGGTTCTAGCATCACTCCTTCAGAGCTTTTAAACTTTCCAGCCCACCCTTGTCTGTATCCAAATGTAGTAACTGCTGTTGGACAATCTGGTGAAGGAAGGTATGTTTATTTTCCATGTAGCAAGGACAGTTTAGCCATCGAAGGTGACCAGCTAGTTGTGAAAATGTATTTCTTCGCTGTGTAAGTTACCACAATATCAGATAATGGATAAAATTAATCTATTGACTCTGATTTTAATTGATTTTCCATCTAGTTAAATACACATCTATAGATCCACTTCCAACAGGGTGCTCTGCTTCTCATTGACTCATGCCTTACATCCTGGCTGTGAAAGCTTTCTGATTCTGGTTTCCACATGAAATGTTGTAAACTTCTTGCTGCTCTATCACTACATGGATAGTGTCCAGACAAACTACATTTTTTAGTTTTACCCTTCATGGCTAAAACCCGCCATGTCACACACATTGTAGCAAACTACACTAATTTCCTTCATATTTCATTGGGGAGTTGTAAGTTCCACTCAAGTTGCTTCTTCAAACAAACCATTTCTTTGTGGAATCAATTTTCAAGAAGATGCTTCTCTAATCACTACAATCTTAACTTCTTCAAGTCGAGGGTTAATTGTTATCTTTTCCATATATTCCCATAGCGAGTGCCTCTTACTCTGTAACTCTTCTACTTTGAGTGACTCTTTGGTCTTATACATAGTGAACATTTTATGCAACTCTTTCAATAAAAAGCCTACATATATATGCTCTTTTGCTTGGCCAAAATAATTTACAGTTTTATTTGTCTTCTCATCAGGAAACATTTTGTATTCAGCCCAAAGTCACTTTGTGACAGACATCCTGTCACTTTTACTCATCTTAAACGGTTTGATATTAATGTCCAAAGTTTAATGGCTTCTAAAATGTGTTTGTCGTAGAATAACAACTGTAGGAAAGCAGATAGAGATTGTGTTTAAAGCCATTTCAGAAATAAATTGTATGCTGAATGGGGAAAGAGAGATGTGCTTCTACAAAAGGGGATTCTGTGAATATCATGAACAAAGTATGTAAGCAATGAGGAAGATTTAAGAGAAATTAAATCAAAAAGACTGAGAAAAAGACAGATGAAATTTCTTGGGTACATAATGAAAAAAGATGGTATGGAGAGTTTGAAACTCACAAGAGAAATAAGAGGGGCAGAGGGAAAAAGCAAGTAACCTATCTAATAATCTTGTGTAAATAGATGACAGAACAGGAACTGGAAGTAAAAAGACACAGTGCTAAATACTATAAAGGATAGGAGCTTGTGGAGATTCATGATCACCTATGTCCTGAAAGGATATGGCACATAGAAAATTATCTACATAATCAAGGAAATAAATGTAGTATTTCTTTTTTTTCAAAAGAACCTTTACACTTAAATTGTAATTTTAGTATTCTGTAAGATCAGAAACTCTGGACAAAGTACTAAAATATTTTTGATTCAAGAAAAAACAAAAAAAAAATACTTGTAATTATTCATGTACAATTTTCATATTTTTCCCCTCTGAATTTTAAGCTTGAAAGTTAGAGGTACATTGTGTGTGTGTGTGTATATATATATATATATATATACTCCAAAATGTGCTTGAGGATGAAATGGAACTAATGTCTTTAATTTAATTACAAAATTAAATTCAAAGCTTTTAGCTTCCATTTTTGAAACATGGTTAGAACTGTGTAGCGAAAAAAAAACATATTTTAAATCAATTAATTTATAATATTAATGCTCTGTAAATTTACATTGAGCACTATTTTGTAAAAATAAAAATATCTATAAGAATACCGGATTATATATCTTACTGTTCTTTCTTTTTATATATATATATATATATCAACTAAATACAAACTATTCTTCTTCCTATCATGTGTATCAACATATATTTGATATGGACTATATTGAATCAATTGCTTCATCTACTGCAAGGAAAGTTGATTCACTGTATTATGCAAGAAAATTTTTCTCATCAGAATCCATCTTGCACATTTATAAAACTACCATTCATCCATGCATTGAATACTGTTCCCATATCTGGTCTTGTGCTCCTGCTTCACGTCTCTAGATTCTTTACAGATCATTCTTTGGATTTTGTCATGTAATCAATCCTGATCAGGCATCTTGACTTAAGTCACTTTCTCATTGTTGTGACGTGGCTTCCCTCTGTCTTTTTTACAAATGTTTTCATAGCAACTTCTCTGATGAGCTTTTTAACCTGATGCCCTTACTGCATGAATTTAAACATGGTACTAGATTAGCAACAATGTCTTACCATTTTATTATTGAACTAATTCAAAGCAGCCACCACTTCTACTCTAAAAGTTTCTTTTCTCTCACTTCCCACCTGTGGAACTTCTTACCAATTTCTTGCTTCCCGGACAACTACAATCTTGAAAAGTTTAAATGCAACATCAATCACCATCTTTTGTCTTCGTGAACCCTGTTCCTGTTTTACTCTTTCTTCTATCCTCCCCCATTTTCAATTTTCTCAATCATTTTCACTCCCTGTAATACCCCTGTGATTGAGTGACATTATTGTCTTGCTTGAGGTGAAATAATTAAAACAAAAAAATAATATGGCCAAAATTAAGTATTATATATTTTTCCTGTTGTTCACACAGAACAAGACCTAAGAGCCACTCAAGGTAGAAGGTTACTGAATAAGGTAGTTGAAAGAGGATAATGGTTGACCTGAATCTTGACGATAAGATTATAGTGTTTGGGGAAGCATCCCCTCAGTAGTCTGCCCAAACAAAGTTACAGTTTTCAGAAAGAAGCTGTCTGAATGGAACTTCTTTGAGAAAGAATTAATAATGCAATGTGCTAAAGCTTAAATGATGAAAAAGTGCATATACACTTCTATTAATTTATGTAAATTTTTGTTTTTAATTAATAATGTATATATCTGTTTTTATTTAAAAGAAATCACTTCTTTTTTTTCATACATAGAACAGGTAAATTTAATAACTCTGTAAAATTTAGGGATTCATTTTGCATTATATTGATATTATGAACATGAACCCTCTTCTAAAATGATAACAGATCAATATTTTTCAATATTACAAGTACCATGCCTTGAGGACAGTTTCAGTAATGCTACTGGCAAAAATTATTTCCAAGAAAATTTTTCCCTATTTAAAATTTGGGCACTCACTATTTTTAATGTGTGAACTAGTCTTGATGTAGGTAAGTAATTTGCAAGGTTGTATTCGACTAAATAAGAACAATTTGAATCAAATCTTAACTTTAGGTGGGAAACTTGTTCAGTTAGAAAAAAATAGAAACCAAATTAATGCTTGTATTTCAATACTTAACATCATAAAACATTCAGATGACCCAGTGTTGATAACAGACACAGAAAGGACTGAAAATGAATCATAAGAATAGAGAATATAGGCTTATCAGCAAGAGGAACATCCTAAGATGTGAGCTGTGACTTGGAGATAGCAAAAACAAGCAAGTATAGAAAATTAAATATCTAGTAAGTGTTTTAACGGGAAATGGAAAATATGATGCTGAAATCTGAAGGTATATTGGAATGATGAAAAATACCTTCTAAAAGCTAAACTATAAACAGGAAAAGTTTCTTGAGAAACAAAGAGTGCTGAACTGTTACATCAGTGCTCCTTTATAGCAGTGAATGCAAGACAATCTCATCACAGATGAAAAAGAAATATGAGTTAACAGAAATGTGCTTTTACAGAATGATGCTGAGAATACCATGGACTGAACATGTGAGTCACAAGGAAGTTTTAAGGAAAACAGAAACCAAAGAGACACTTGTACTTAGAATCAGAAAGTGATAGTTGAATTTTTTAGGGAATATAATGAGGGAAGAGGGAGTGGAGATTTTGACACCCACAAGATGTATAGAATGTAAGAAGGATATAGGGAAACAGTAGCTAACCTAACAAGTTTATAGATGGCAGAACAGGGACTTTATAGTGAAAATACAAGCCTTACTTATAGCTACAAAGGATAGTAAGTTGTGAAGAGCCATGATCACACACACCCTGAAGGAACATAGCACATATAGAAGAATTATATCATTCTATTTTAACAGGTATAAAAATATTTGAAAGTACTATCATTAAAATTCCTGAATTTTAGTGTCAAACAATATAATAATAATAAGGAGTAAAGAGTTTTGCGTTGCCATTCAAAATTTCAAACTAAACATTTAACATTTCCAACATTTTACCTTTTGATTGGTCAATCTTTTCAATTACACCTATTTTTTCAAGTCTGTCTAATTTTTTGTTGACTTCATTCAATACTGAGAATGGTAAACTACATTTCTGTTCAAACACTGGCATCAACCCTTTTTACACTTGAAATTTTACTGTGGAAAACCAACCCAACTCATCCAAGAGAACATTCAGAAAACATGTTGTAATGAAATGTCCCACACTCCCTATCACCTATGTGGACTGACTATATCAGTAGCTATATATAGTGAGCATAGGATATACCTGCAGGTTTACTTCAGGAATTACTAGCCTGCCACCTGATTCCCTGTCTTTCAGTAGTGTATTCTCTTTTACAATAATCCTCTCTTCTTTCATCTATGCACATGTTTTGTTCCTTCACTTGAGTACCACTTTTGTCTGTAACCTCTTTAAGGATACAGCAAAACATTTTTTCAATTCTTCCTTTAAATTTTCACAGTTTTTTTTTTTAAATTGGTCACTTGTCCACATACATTTTTGCAAAATTTATAGGTAAATGCCACAGCTCAAACAATTCCATCCAGTCAGTACCAAGTAACTTTGTAGAATTTTTTTAACACATAAGCCTTAGCTTTCACACATTTGTTATGGAATGAGACATTACAAATCATTTTGCCAATAAAAAATAATTTCTCATCTGATACGTCATATACAATTTTCAAAGTTCTTTTTAATAAAGGTTTTCTGTTTGCTTTCCATGTAGCTTTGTTGATTATTGTGATGTCACTACCAGTGTTTGGTTGCATTTTTACATCCACATTATTATTTTCATGTACAGAAATTTTTCTTGTTTTTCTGGAATTATTTTTTCCTTCGACACACTGTGTACAAAATTTTTTCCATAAGGACTTTTCCTTGCTCTAATTTTACAGTGTGACTTTTTATTTCCTAATTTTCCACACTTGTAGTACTTTGAATTCTTAAGGAGACACTTGACTCCGCGATGTAAACTTCCACATCTGAAACATGGATTAATTTTTTTTTCCACATTTCTCTTTAGCTTGTATATATGCGCATTCTTTTTCTTGAGATGTGATACCAAAGAAACTGAAGAAAAAGAATGCACATACATACAGGCTAAAGAAGTTTCTTTGGTATTGCATCTCAGATTTTGGATTCTTTGATATTCATCTGATATTTTTTGTGGTGTTTGTTTTTGATTTTGTTCAAGTTTCATTACAATTCTCACATGTATTTCTGTATCTTTTTTTGCTGTTAAACCTTGAATGAAAATTAAACATATAAGAAGTCAATTCATTTAATTTGAATCTATCATACTCCTTGTTAATGATTCCAGTGTGATGAAATCTTTGTCTTCTTTTTTTTTTGTCTAATTCATATACTCTTAACAAGTATTGAATAATGAGCTTTTCTTTCTAATAATTTTAGCCAGAATATTTACTGTTTCTTCAAAACAGATTTCTCCTGTTTTTTTTTCAGTAGTACAAAATTACAGTCTTTTTCATGTTCTACTGGTGCTAACTTTCTAACCAAAAGGTATTTTTCTTGTCTTCCCAGTTGCTGCAATCTTCTTGGAAAATATACTTGTATCTTCTAAAATAAGCAGAAAAGGCAATTTCATCATCTGAATTGTATGTGAATTCAGGTATGGCATTTGTCACCACTTTGGGAGTGATAGAACTTGGGGAATTTTTCATTTTCTTTCATATAATTTAATTAAATTTAGTTGTTGTTTCTGGAGTTATAACAACTGCTGTTGTATTTTTACCACTTGGGCTAATAATTCTTCCATACTTGAAGAATATCTGTTTTTTTCCTATTCCTCTTTCTTCTTTTTTACACACACCAAAGAGAAAAAAATTAAACCAATGTGGTTCTAATTTCTCATTGTTACTGTTATCATGTGCGCTGAAGCAAAAAAGTATTTTTTTTAATACTCCGTATGAGTTTTGATCCCTTATCACCACTGTTATAAATCACTTCAAGTGGTTATAATATTATGTCTGGCTTAGGCTACTTGCTGTGACATTTGTTAGAAATTCTCCTGACTGACTCTAACCCACTTGGAGTTCTTTATTTAATGCATCTTGCTTAGTACATTTGTGTTTACTCCACAGCAATGACTATGTGGGAAATGTATTTTGATACTCCTGTTAGCACCAGGCTCCTAGTAGTAAGCTAAGATTCTGTTGACTAGTTCCCTACAGTCATTTGTCATGCAATTAACAAGAAAGGTTTTTTATTTATTTATTTATTTTTTTTACTATAGCAACAAATGAAATCCTGGCATTTGATTCAGTCACATTCATACAGTTGACAAAGTTGTTATCCTTGATGAGTTTTTGAATGTAAGGTCCATCAGTTTCTTTCTGTTTTTCTATGCTGAGACCAGGAAATGAATGCACTGCAAATATTGATCTTGTCAAGTACTTTCAAACTGCTACACAACTCCTAATTTGATATGAAGAGATGGGAAGGTAATTTTGTCTTTGGGGACATTTTTCTCTCCAACTTTCATTTCTACCCTGACTGGCTATTTACTTTGATCCCAGCGTTTGATCTCTTCCTCTATTGTCCTATAAACAAAGGAAGCTTGATTGCTGCCTGAGTAAAACATTAACTCTTTTCAGGTCAACACAAGTTATCCTGTTATGATGAAAGTAATTTATTTTTTCCATTACCTCCTTGATGGATTCTTGTTTTTATTTCAATCTTGTGAAGTGTCCAATTGGTATCTATGTATATACATTCATAAAAAATAAATTTTAAACTAAAATTTGAACTATGAATGAATAATCTCCATGAATTTGTATCATAGTACTAAATATCAATATACAGTAAAACTTCTTCAATCTCATTAAGTTTGTTGGTTTGAATGAAGCAGGAGACAAATTCAGCATCTCTATTGCTAAAAAATGTAACTTTTCTTCCTTCCTTAAAGAGATTTTTTTACTTCAGTCTGTTAGCTAAGAGTTCTGCCAATTCTTTTGATAAAATCAAATCCATGATTAAGTCAATCAGCACTTCTTGAGCAGTTAGTTTCGGTTCAGATGATAATCCCTCAAAATCAAAGATTCCTCTGAAAAATGAATAAATAAGCTTAAAATAAGACTATTTTTAAGGTATGTCTGACAATCCATCTAAAATTTATCTCTGTAAGTCTATTTAAGTAATCTCCCTTTGGAAAGAAAAAAAAATTGAAGAATTCATTGGAAAGATATTCAAACCATCCAACCAGCTTTTATTTACCCAATAATATTTTTCTTTTCCTTTAAAAGAATGAAACAAAACAGCAGTTGTAAAATAAAACTTACCATCTAAACAACATTTATCTACCTATCATCCACTTGGATAAAATTCTTCCTTTGAACAAAACAAAAAAAGTTCAGTCGTAAATAACCATTCTTCTTCTATCTGATTTGTTTTATAATGGCTGCCATAATCTTTTGACTCAAACAAAACTGTTATTTTATTCCAGACATTTTATTTCAGTCATAGAAATTACCGTTTGAAATATCATTTTGTTCTTTTATTTTAGTATATCCATTTATTTTTGCTTCTCTTATTCCTTGTTAAAAAAGACAAAAACAAAAACACTCCACATAAACCTGGAGAAATAACATCTGTTATTTTAAACTGAGAAAATCTACAAGGGAAATATATCTTGTCTGTAATTTGTGGCATTCACTGTTATTTTCGTAAAGAGTTTTTTTTAAAGCAGCTCATATTGGAAGCAAATAATCATTTCCATTGCATGAAAGTTTTATCAGCAAAGCACCATTTCTCTGAAGGAGAGAATTTAATTGGCCTTCTCTTTGATAAGTTTATAATTATGCACTGGTTCAATATTTGTCTGTCTCATAATCTGTCTTCCTGACAGCGAATTTAATTCTCCAATTTATGTCTACCTGAACTTTCATATATTTTCCTGCATTTTTAACATTGATAACCTCACTTTTCATAAGTGTTTTCGTATATCTGTCTGGAATTTAAGCTAGTGTGCTGGTGTATTATAAGTGTGTTTATGTTCACATGTAAACAATTAAAGAATCAACAAAACTTGGCTTTCTTTTATGAACTGTTTATTTTGGTTTGTTATAGTAACTGTAAGGAAACAAAGTTCTCAATGTCTCTTTGGTATGTCTATTTTCTTTTTTTCTGGTTCAGAAATAAGTTAGGGGAAGTAATGGTAAGCATAGTTATAATGGTTGAGCTCAAGTCAAACCTTGCACAGAGTTGGAACAACCAAAGAATGGTTGTACTTACTTTGTTGTGGAGGTTTAGCAAAACACATCTGAATGTTACACATTGTGGTGTGGTAGAGAGTTCAGTCATCATTTAAACAAGGAAAAGAGATGTTCCTCAGTGAGGACATCTTTGTCCATGCCTGCAGTCTTTTATAGAAAGAGGGAGAAAGAGAAATTGAAGGAGATGGTTGTCCTTTTATAGACTTTAAACAGTGCCACCTAATGGGTGTTTGGTGAAGCTAAGTGGGATAATGAAATGCCTGTTTTTTTTTATTACTAGCATCATCGGAGAATGTATACTTTTTCTTTCTTTCATTCATTATTATTACTCTTTTATTTAATGATTTTATTTAATTTTTCCTCATATGCATTTATGGCTGTTACTTGTGTAATATCAATGTTTATAGAAAAGTGCAATAAAGTGCATCACTTAGAGAAATGAACTGTCAAACAATTTTGAATTCTTGCTGTGAATTTCCCAGTTAGTTTTACAAAAATTATTCTGTTTATTTCCTATATTATCTTAGCTAAAGTCTTATTACTAGTATGCCTAGTGAGAAACATAGAAAGTATGTCAGTAATTTATTCTGTCATCTCACCTTTGCATATTATCTTATTTTGTTTTATGTGCCATATTGTTATTGAAACCAGGACTTGATCGATCATGGCTCTCCACAACTTCCTATCCTTTATAGCTCTTAGTAATGCTTGTCTATTTTACTATCCCTCCCACTGTCAAATCTGCTAACCATTTTATACAAGCTTTTTAGATTGGTTACTCACTACTTTTCTCTCTCCTTCTTGTTCTGTGTCAGGTTTTCAAGGCCTTCTTTCCTAATTATGTGTCCTAGAAATGTAATTGCTCTTTTTGCTTATAAGTTTCCTTTTTGTTTCCATTTTTCATAAACTTCTACATTACATGCTCCATTCTTATAACTGGGGCCATATTTCTATTGTTTCAAGTTTCTTATTCATCTGTGAGGAAATTGTCCAACATTCACTGCCATATAGAAGGACTGAAATTACGCTGTAGTTGTGCATTTCTTTCCTTTTTTTCTGATTAATTGTTTTGTTTTTCTTAATACTTAGTTTTTGATAGACCTCTTTTGCTATCCCAATAGACCTTCAGATTTCAGTGTCACATTTTCTGTCCTCTGTTAAAACATTTCCCAGATTTTTAAATTTTGATATTTACTTGTTTTTTGGCTGTTCCCCTTGCTGACAACCCTTCATTGTCTGCTTAAAGTTGATGTTCAGTCATTTCTTCTAACTTCCATTTACTACATTCTGTGTTCCTGCAGTTTCCTTTCTGTTTTTGCCATGTACAATGTCATCTGCATTACTTTTGTTGTTATGATTGTGTTCACTAATTTTGCTTAGCATCCTATATTTTGTTCTACTCATTGGCATTGTTTGCTGTTATTTTTTCCTATATGGTAGAGAATGGTGGACAGTCTTCTCACAGATGCAAAAGAAAGGTTTTTTTTCTATCAATTCATTCTAAGCAGAGCGATAGCAACACTAAGTTGCAAGGAGCTACTGAAAGAGGAGAAGGAAAAGACTTTAAAAGGAACTGGAAACTCAATAATAGTATAAATTTCAGAGTTTAGGTGGAGATGTTAGAAGTATAGAGTTGAAGTAGAATTTAGATGGAACTGGAAACCCAATCCTGAATAGGAAACAAAGGATAAAAAAAAACTACTTGTGTTCAAAAGACCAGTTAAGAGTGTGGACTGGACAAAAGGTGAACCTATCTATTCTTATTGTGGAAAAAAATTAATAAATAGTAAAACTTTCAAAATTTAGGCAGAGACAAAGTGACAGATATGGTTCTTTCAACAAATACTGAAAATGTCATGAAGTAACAAATTAATTTTTAAGGGGGATAGAAACAATAAAGAAACTGCTGTCAACAATGAGAAAGGCACAACTGAACATTTTTGGGATAAATAATAATGAAGGAAGGCTTAGAGAATTTAACTCTTACAGAGCAAGAAAAGCAGACAGAGAACAGCAAGTTAAGTATTTTTATGAATGGATGGCTTTCTTGGTCTCACATCTTCAAATGACTTGAAGTGGAATAACTACACTGAATCAATAGCTGCATCTACTGCAAGGAAAGTTGGTTAACTGTATCGTGCCAGAAAATTTTTCTCATCAGAATCCATCTTGTACATTTAAAAATCTACCATTTGTCTGTGTATTGAATGCTACTTCTATGTCTGGTCTGGTGCTACTATTATTCATCTCTATGTTCTTGACAAAATCTTAAGAAAGATCTGTAATGTAATCTGACATCTAAACTTCAGTCATTTTCTCAATGATGTGACATGGCTTCCCTCTGTCTTTTCTACAAACATTTTCATGGCAACTGCTTTTTTTCCCCTGGTGCCCTGGACATATGAATTTAAGTATGCTACTATATTGGCAGCTAGGCTCCACTTGTTTTCTGCTGAAATAGTTAACTGCAACTGACACTTCTACTCTAACAGTTTCTTTTCTCACACTTCCTGCCTGTGGAATTCCCTTCTATTTACTTGCTTCCCTGATAACTACAATCTTCAAAAATTTAAATGCAACATCAATTGCCATATTCTATCTTCTTGATTCCCATCATATTTTGTCCTTTCCACAATTCTCCTATACTCAGTCTTTTCTTTCTGTTGTAGAGTAGTTTTCACAGTGGAGGCTTGTATTTCGCTAAGTTGGTCCTAAAAAGGGTCTGACGTACAAAACTTTAGGAACTTGAAATAAGAGTTAATGACGCAGCAATCTAGTTGTGAGGTTTGATACTTCAATGTCCGACATCGACTGACTCACTCAACACCACTGAGCTCAACTGGCAACCGCTACTACTACTACTACTACTACTACTTATTATGTGTGGGAGAGTCTATTAATAATAGAATAGATATGTTCAGTATTTTTACTTTCACTCTCTGTAATTCCCAGTGAAAGATACCTTCTGAAAACTAAAGAAAGTACTAAGAAACAGGAAAATTTCATTAAAAAAAATACCAAGCTGCTATATAATGTCAATCCTTCTATATGGTAGTGAATGCTGGACATTCTCCTCTCAGATGAAGAGAATACATGAGGTAACAGAACAATAGTTCTACAGAAGGATACTGAGAATATCATGGATAGAGCATATTAGCAGCAAAAATCTTAAGGAAAATAGAAACAAAAAGATACATACTTAGAATCAAAAAGTGGCAGCCCACAATGAGGAAAGAGGGCTTGGAAAATTTAACACTAACATGATATCTAAAAAGCAAAAGGACCAAGGCAGTGGTTCACTTACCTGATGAGTTGTGTGAATGAATGACAGAACTGGGATTGAGAGGTTAAGATAAAAACGATAAATATTACTATGAGCTAGAAAAAAATAGGAAATTGTGGAGAACCATGATCACCCACATTCTGAAGAGACAGATCATACTGAAGATAATAATAAAACTATTGTTAAAGCCTCAGTCAAATTTAACACTAACAGCTAAAGTGGCTTCCAAAATGTAAGTAAAGTACCAAGAAACAGGAAAATTTCATTAGAAAAAAAGAATACCAAACTGGTATGTAATATCAGTGCTTCTATATGGTAGTGAATGCTGGACAATCTCATCACAGATGAAGAGACTTGGGCAGTAGAAATATAGTTCTACAGAAGGATGCTGAGAATAACATTAACAGTGTGTGTAAGCAACAGAGAATCCTTAAGGAAAATAGAAACAAAAAGGAAACATTCATTTAGAATCAGAAAGAGACAGATTAAATTTCTAAGACATGTAATGAGGAAAGACAGCCTGAAAAAATTTGATACTTGCTTCAAGGCATAAGGGACAGAGGAGGCAGCCATCTACCTGACTAACTTGTTTGAATGGATGGTAGAATTGGAGATAAGAGGAATGGTAAAAAGACAAATCTATGTCCTAATCTCTGTTCTACCATCCATTTATACAAGCTGATGACAGGTTACATGCTGTTTTCCTATGTCCCTCTTGTCTTCAATATGTCCTGTGAGTATCAAATTTTTTAAGCCCTCTTTCCTCATTATGTGCCCTAGAAATTTCAACAATCTCTTTCTGATTTAAAGTATGTTTTGTAAGGTACAGCATGAGTATGTTGAGATTGGTGAGGAAATGCATAATTGATTACTCTCCCAACAACTACAGGTGTTGTGATGTGGGGTCTGGCAAGATACAATGTTTAACTAAACTGAGTCAATCATGATAGTAGTATTCAATACTCAGCTAGACAAGACATTGCAATAGTATTATCTTCTCTTTCCTTCTAGGACTACTTATCATGAATGGACTGATCCATTCATGATAGTAAGGAGGGTAAATGGCTCTTATCACAACAACAGGAGTAATAAATAGGCAGACTTTGCAAGATGCCATGTCTTGCCGACTGCTGGTTTTCCCCCTGCATTTATTGGCATGAGGCATCTTACAAAAACCCGGATCTTGACCAGTTGCAGAGAGGCCTATATCTAGACATGCCAAGATGTCCTGCTGCTAACAGGAAAAACTCGGGTGTATCTGATGTTGGCAAACATGTCTGCATGTGATGTGAGTCCTCTTTTGCGTCTGTACTGATGTGCATTCACCACAGTATATGTCCTTTTCGTTTCCATTTTCTTTAAAACTTTATTGCTGCTCACATATTCAGTCCATGTTATTCTCAGTATCCTTCTGTAAAAGCATATAAGCTAAATATGAGATGCTAGGGCTATATTGATTATTCTGAGGCTTGATCTTTTACTGTTTGTTCTTGATCTTTTTTCTTAAGCAGAATCCACAAGAAGCAAAAGACATGCTTTCAGATCAAATCAAATTAAGTTTTTTCTTTTATCTTTCCTGGTTTTATTTATTTTTTGGTGTCTCTCTTTCTTTTTATTTCTACAAAGTACTTTTGAAAATACTAGCAGAATACCGATCCTATGGGCAGCAAAAAGTAAAATATAATAGAAGTTCTCAATGTTTTTTGTATGAACATTTTTAGCAAGGCATTTATTTTCTAAATATCTTTTACTTATTCTCCTTTAAGTTAAATTCTGAAAGAGATTGATATAAAATTAACAAAGAGGACGTTTACAATATATAAAAAGGCAATCTTTTTAATCATTTCTCCCTAAGTAAGGCAACAATGCTACAAGAACACAGTGTTACAGGGAGTGAAAGAGAATTAAAAGATTTAGAAAAAAAAGAACAGGGTTCAAGAAGACAAAAGATAGCAATTGATATTGCTTTTATATTTTTGAAGATTGTATTAATCAGGGAAGCAGGAAAATAGAAGGGAGTTCCACAGGTGAGAAATGTGAGAAAAAAAAAACACTTAGAGTAAAAGTGGCAGTTGCATCTACCTAACTAAACACTAAAATGGCGAGACTTAGTTACCAATCTAGTAGCACATTTAAATTCATGTGGTTGAAGCACCAGGGAAAAAAAGCTCATCAGAGCAGTTGCCATGAAAATTAAAAGGTTTATTTCAAAATCAGATATTACTTTTTGAACAATCTAATATATTTGTGTATTTTTTATGTATAAATTCAAGTAGACTCGATGAGGATGTCTGACAGAAAGATAACAACAGCTTCAATATTTATATAAGAATCAAAATGAAAAAAAGTAAACAAACAATCAATTATAAAAAATAAATAACAAATGTATGGATGGGGATTAGAGTCAATCATTAAATACATTCCAAGCAGGGGAGCATAAAATAAAAGATGGGCCTAAATCAGATTATAGTGCTAGTCCCACTATACTTTGGGATTGAAAAAAGAATACTTTATCAACATGTAATAAAGATATTTATTTACACCTAAACATGAATACAACTGTTAACATGAACACAATATCCTTTCCTATATAAAGAGAATATGTCAATTGGATTTATCCAACTGATGGAGTAAAATAAGGCTAGATAACTTGTAACTTTAAAACCTTCACCAACTGGTACCATTAGCAGTAAAGAAAATTTCTTGTGTGTTACTTTGGAGCATATCTGGTCCTTTTTCTGGTGGTGGTCAGCTTCTTCTGAACCCACGTGGTTTTATTAACCAATGAGAGATTGCCTAGCATCATTTAACCAATCTTTATATATACAAGAAGATGAATTTTAGTAACCCAACAAGATGTTAGGCATCTGTAGGTAGATTGAGATCTATCAGCTATTTATGTTTGTTTTGAATTTAAATTATATTTTCAGGAGTTTCAATGGAATTCTGACCAAACTAATGCAAAAACAGTAAATACATCTTTTTTTCATGTTTAAGATGATTAGTATATAATGTTTTAAGTTAAATTCTGAAAGAGATTGGTATAAAATTAACAAAGAGGGCACTTTAATAATTTGGAGTGAGTAAAATATTTTTGTGCAACTATTAATATATTAGAACATTATGAAAAGGTTTATTCTAAGATTGGATATTATTTTTCAATCTAATATAAAAGACTGATAGTAAATTAATTACTGGTTAGTGATACAGACCGTGTTATTTCTGTTATAATTTCCAAGATGAAGAGTTATCATTAATTACACTATTTATATTCAGACTGTTGTCCTTGTCTTTCTTATAATTATTGTAACACTTGTCATTTGATAATAGCCTAGTGGATTAAAGTGTTGGTTTGTGAATTTGGTGATATAGTAATAATGAGTTCAATCCCTGGGTTGGGCAGTGTGTACTTGGAATTCAGTGAAAACAGTGAGCAATAACTAAGTAGGAAGAACAACTAGATTAAGTAGCCCTAGACATGGGCAAAGGAACAAGAACAGTCACCCCCACCCCCACAATAAAGGGTACAGTTCAGAATTTCCTGTAGGTGTCAGGATTTTAAATCTAACAGTTATGGGAAGTGGAAGGTAAAAAAACTATAATGGCAACTATTAGCATTTGAACTGAAACTCAGCGCAGAGAGAAAGAAATGATAATGAATTCTTATTTGTAACTGGTGTAATCTCACAGTGCCAATCATTTGTGTCAAATTGTAGTGTAAAAAAAAAAAAATGTTGCCTCTAAGTAATTCTCCTTGTAGAAGTAACAATAGAAAATAAAGAGTTAAGAATCTTATTAAGTTTTCGAAACCTGTCCAGTCAGCTTTGAAAGAGAAAGCAAGGTAGAAAAGAAATAAAGAAAATACAGCCTTTGGCTATTTTAGCATTTTATATATCTCTATTTAAATGCACATGCAAATTTTGACTTCCCTCCAATCAGATGGGGGTGTCGACTGTAACTCATTTCTATAAATTTTCTTTGAAGATGAAATAATATCTTTAGTTTTATTTTCATCACAAGATAACAGTTAATTTCCTCATTTCTCCCTCTCCGCAAGGTAAGTGAACAAAGTATCTACATAGGTTATCCAGACCAACATATAACCTGATGGAGGTCAGAAGTCACATGGCCCAAAATATGGTGATAACAACAATAAAGATGAGAACTGTTCTGTTATACAGAAACCATATTGTGTATGGTTTTGTATTTGTTTTGTCCATTTTCTTAGGTACTTTTTAGATTGGTCACCATTTTGACCACTTCCAGTTACTCTTAGCATGAGGAATCCGACACAATAAAGGCATCACACCAAGCATGTGGTCAATAGCTTTATCCTACTCATTTCACACCCAAAGTTAAGCATCATCACTTTGTAGTTTTTGCTAACTTTCTCTTTAAATTTGTCTATTTAATTTCTGTGTTATTTGTTTAAGATAACCTTATTTCATGTCTATTTTTTATGTTCATATCTATGTGTAGTACCCTTTCAAAATGTGCCCATGTACACTATTGCAAAATGTAACCTTATTGTAACTTACTTTTCCATGAACTCACTGCAATATTGGAATGTATTCTAATAGCAAACTTCATACATATTCATGTATATGAAATACTCGCTACCTGTTTTTTACCCATTTATTAAACAAAAAATCTGTTTTATGTTTAAGCCTCTGGCTGCTTTTGTTATTGCTTGTTACCCTTGTTTGTTTGTATTTTCCAGCTAACTAGTTTTATTTATGTGTTTATTTTTCTTCTACTTTCACCCTTTTTTGTTCTTAATAAACCTACTGATATACAGGAATTTGTCTTCTAAGTTTTAGTTGCATTAAGGTGTTTATCTGGCTGTCTTTGAGACTATGCACATGTATGACATGGATACATATTCTCAGGGGGCAGAATAGGGACAATATCCCAAATATAAATAGTGTGAATAAGACTGGGCAATTTTGTTCTATTGATGTAAGGTGAGAACACAGACAAAATTTAGCCTTATATGAACTTATGAAAGATTATTTTTTACCTCAGTGATTTATGTCTATATTATATTTTAATTTAATTTCCTTAAAACTTTTTGTTTTCAGTATTTTTTAAAATTCTCTTTTAAAAATTGATATATCTGAACATAAAGAATTAAATGATGCCCATTTTAAAGAAAACATTAAAACGATGAAGATGTTCCTCTTTGTCGCTTTTTGCAAGGAAAATCTAATTCAAAAGTTGGAGAGAGAAGAACACATGTCTTTGCCATGAAGTATCCAAAATCTTCTGTGAGTGATGAAAAAAGTAGATTAGAACAAACGCCTTAGCTATGAAAGATCCAAAAGTTGCCTCTTTGACCTGAAGGCATTCCATAATCTTCCAGAACACTGAACAAAGGTTATCCATTCCATAATAACAAAGCATCAGTGAGGTTTTGGGCAACTTCAAAGAAATATAAAGTCAACACAAATGAAAATTCTTGGAACCTGACATTGTGGAAAACAATTTTTCTAGATTCAAACAACTCTGAATCCAAATGCTAGAATTCCCAAAACAAAAACCCACTCTAATGTAAATAAAAATGATGATAATAATGTTCTATGCCAAAAAATGCTGCTAGTTGATAAATTCAGGAAGTACTCTGGGTATCCAAAGTAAAATTTTGCTAATTAAATACATAAGTAAACTGGTTTCCAAACAAGGTTATAAGTCCATGTTTGTCCTGCTACTTACCCATATCTGGGAGGAAAAGATGTGCATTTGTACCTTTCCTAACGGTATTTGCATGTAAGTAAATGTAACAAATGCAACTAGAATTAAACCGCTATGATTTCTCAATCTGAGCTAATATCCAATACACCATCTCCACATCAACACAAACACACACACACACACACATATATATATATATATATATATATATATATATATATATATATTTAATGAAAAACAGACCACTTTAAGGTACCATTACAATAATTTATTTCAAAATATATATATATATATATATATATATATATATATATATATATGTGTGTGTGTGTGTGTGTAAAAATATATAGAAAATAGGAAAGAACTCGTTAGGTATATAATCCAAAGTTCTTTAGTATTTTTGCTATTATTTTAAAAAAATAGTGCTTGATATAAAGCATAAATATAATTATTTATTTAAAAATGATTTTCATCACTACATAAGGTCTCATATTTCAAAACAAGAGCCGAAAACTTCAATATAATTATTTGAATTAAATTGAATTAAAATACCAAGCTCTGTTCCATCTTCAAGTGAAATTTTTTTGGGAATAACTAATTCCTGAAATTTACGTGTTTTATAAGCAAATTCATTATTAAAATTAAAATTACTATGATAATGGCTAGAGCAATTATTTAAAGAAAAGGGG
>CAHIKZ030001680.1:2715000-2807500 GCA_903632075.3 Acanthosepion pharaonis
TAATCAAGGGGTTTGAAGTCTGTGGAGTAAGGTGGCCAGATGTAAGGGGTAATGTGGTCACAGAAATTGTCTGATAGTCATGATTGGATTCTTCTTCTTGTGTGGCATGGTGCCATATATAGGGTCTTCCAGCAGCCACCCTCTTGACCCAGAGCAGTACTTCCTCCTCAAGACACTTGATGTAGACCTCCATGTTGCGTCTGAGGCACTGTGGGAAGATGAATAAAAGCATGATGTCACCATCACAAGTAATCACTCTAAACACCTTCGTAAACACCATTAGACTTATCCATCTCTTTCCGAATCCTCTGCACCATCCTCAGATTGATACCCAAACACATTGAAATGTTTGTATTGGAGATTCCTGCACGAATACCAAGCCATACAGTATGCCATTTCCAAATTTGTGGTAGAGTGAATTGCATCAGAGTGGTCTTTTTTCAACTGAACCTATTAACACTTTGCAGTCAACAAAAACAAACAACATGTATTCGCAAAATTAAATATATAAAATGGTGACCATTTACCCTTCTCACCCTGTGTGTGTGTATATATATATATATATATACTAGCAGCATTACCTGATGTTGCCTGGGTTTATTCAAGAAATGATCACGAACCTCATCCAATCTGTAAAGTTAAACTAAAGAAGATTTTTCTTTAGTGCCTCTTATCTATATGGCGAAAAAAATATAATGACATGAAGTGTGAAAACATTTATAACAGGAGAAAGTTGTTTTTTACAGAAGCACAGAAGATACAAAAAAATTTGTCAGCAAATGAAGAGTACATTAATCGCAATCGATCTTCGAAAATTGTTGTGGAGAAATGCTTTGTTGACAGCTTTTGCTCAAACTACATCAAATGAACAACATGCATTGGAAGAAGAAATTCAACAAAGACTTCTCCTAGCAGCTATGCCAAGGCTGAAAACCAACATTCACAAAGACTGTATAGAATTGTTCTTTGTCCTTCAGTTTTGACAGCGCGAGTAGCAAAAGTTCTGGCAGCGTTCCTTCCTCATCTAGTTAACCATTGCTCATTAGTTTCTGTTGACCTTGCATTAGCTGTACAAATAGCATTTTGTGTCTGTCTAATTTGAGTTTCTTGTTGCAAAGCGTTTCTTCTCTGTGCTTTCATGTGTTTGGCTGTAGTAGTAGCACATCCATGTGAAGGATTTCGCTTTCTTGGCATTACTGTCAGGCTGTAATTGGAGGGGTTTGGCTAAGCTTTTTGAATAACAATGAAGTAATCAATTAAAAGGCAAGAATATTATAATACACATTATTGGAAATATAGCCACAATAAATTAAATGCAAGTTTATCAGGGAAACCACAGGAACATGGTAAACAATTATAAGCAAGTTCGTAAAGTTAGGATTTATCTAAAAATAGACTACCAAAAAAACGTTCTAGTGATGAAAATAAAAATTAACGTGCAGCTAGAAACCTACTCACTATGGACGTTAAAATGTACATGCTAAGTTTAGCATAATTATAAATGAATCGAAAGAGGGTCTTTACATTATTATAAGTGCATTTTTTAGAATAAAACTGTCAAACTTTTATGGCTCAAGTTCCAAATATATGAGTTAGTTATTTAAATGCTGATTAGAAGATGATAAATACATAATTAAAAATTGGCATTTACGCTTAAAGTTTTTTAATAATGATTTTCACAAATTTAAATTTAAAGTATCAAAAATTCAAAATATATTAGCATGAAGGCAGCCTACCTTTTTACAGGATGACAACTTTGATGCAAATGAGATTTTTTGCATTTATTTCATCACATAGCACTCATGGATACTACACATGAAGCACAATCGATAGTACGCATTACATAACTCGATTGATCATTGTACGTGGAGCAAATTCAATTGCACACACTATACATCGATCTCGCACACGCATCTTATACCTACATGCACTTCTCTTATCGGTGCACACTTTCGTTTACACTTATTTTTTTTTTCTTAAGGAAGGATATAATTTTTGCCATCAAGTTAATGCAAACTAAACTATTTCAGTACCAAAATGGGAAATCCATGGGAAAAACTGATATTTTTCATAATGTATTTATGACACATGGGTTGTCAGTTTTGATTTTGAGTTGATTGATCTAAACACAAATTATGTACAAATTTTCATCGGAATGCTGCTAACCACTACAATTGAAAGATTAATGGGGCAGCTAGGTGTTCATGGGTCATCTTGGGGGCCTCTTATGTAGTTTTCAAAATCTGATAATCATTTTTGATTCATTTTAAGATTGTAATATACATGTAAAATTCCACTGAAATCGAAGCAATTTGAAAATTTGGGGGTCCCTTTGTTTCACCCTAGGGGTCCCAAATTTCAAGCCAAAGGACAGGTTTAAGACTAATAGTAATTGAAATAATAAAGCACATCTTTTTTAAGTTTTCTATTTAATCAACTTTATGGCCAAGGCTGTAGACTTAACTGAAAATTTTGGGGATCCCTGCTGGTCCCCTTACTTGTGGGGGTCCCAGTGTTGGTTTTCAGTGAATTCCAAGTGACTACTTCAGTTACTCGATATAATCTCAATATGTACTGAAATTTTCATTGAAATTGGGAAATACTGCTACAAAATACACTTGAAAAGCAATTGAGGCATCAAGTGGTTTATAGGGTCATCCTGGGGGCCCCCTCATACATTTTAAAAATCTGACAACCAATTTCTATCTCATTGTAAGAGCGTAACAAACATGCAAAATTTCATCAAAATCGAAGCAATTTGAATTTTTTTTGGTCCCTTTGGGGCAACCTGGGGGTCCCAGTGTTGAGAGAAACAAAAATGAATATAGCGTATAATAAGCGTGACAATTTTATTAAAATCGGCCTTAGAGTTTAGACTTCAAGTCGGAAAGTTTAAAAACAACCAAACTAATGGAAATTCCCATTTAAACATTATATTTATCGATTATTGGTTATTGATTTTTGAAAAATGACTAATTTTTTTGCCCAGACACACCCAGTATTGAGTACAATCTATGTTCCAAATTTGATGGAAATATGCCTTATGGTTCTTGAGTAGTTCATGAACACACACACACACACACACACACTCAGTTTTATATATATATATAGAAGATATATATATATATATATATATATATATATATATATATATACACACACACACACACATGTATATATATGTGTGTGTGTGTAACTGAATGCTTATGCTGTTCTATATATATAGACGTTTATTAAATTAAGTCTGGCACAATGCAAAAACTGTGAAGCATTTGTGAGGCTTGAACTCCTTAAATTAGTTAATACCAGACTAAAATGCTTGGATATCCAATGACATTACCTTTTTGCCTCTGTAGTTGAGTAATTATTTCATTAAATAAAGTGTTCAATCAATGCTAATGTTCAACGTTTTTACTCATATATAATTTCTCTAAATAGTTTTTTGCGCCTGTGATAATGTATCAAATCTACAATGTGGCACTAATACTGAATATAATTAAAATCTGTATGGATTGAATTTATGAAACTGGTTAAGTATTTGCTAAATACTAACTTGGCTAATTATAGCTCTAAGATTGGAACCATTTTGTTTTCTGTCTCAAAAGGAGTTTGTTGATGAATAAATATTTTGTACTAAAAAATAACTGATTTTTTTTCATGTTGACTTTTATAGTCAAGATGCTTGCAGCCATCTTCTTCAGCCATCATTGAAATTCATAACTGATTTAAATTCAACCTAGTTTGGAAAAAGGAGAGTTTATTTCAAATTCAAATTGATTTTTTTTTTACATTTTTTTTGTTTACTTTAAGGGCAAGTAAATGATTATCACTTATGATTTATGTAAATTTTTTGGCTTTCTAAATCATGTGACTGGGAATTATTCCAAATATTTAATAGAAAAGTTGATTTTTTTTTCTTTTAGAATTTTTGGTTTCTCTCTAACATGGGTTGCTTAAATTTTAAAAATAAAAAAAAAATTGTGTGAAATAAATTTACAAAAAATTTTTGGCAAAATTATATCTTTGTACCCGCAAAAAAGTGTCAAACAGATGTTTTTATCATTGACACTGCTATTATTTTAACTACCATTCATCTTTGACAATGTTTGTTGTTTTAAAAACCAATGATTGGAATTATAATAAAACCTAATAAAAGTAAATTTATACATTTTCTTTGTTTTTGAGAATTTATAACAAAAATATTAAACTATTTGTTCATTAGATTGTTTATTTACAAGAATAATTTTATATTTACAACATTCTAAAAACTAATACAATTAAAACAAAAGCAATACAATGTTAAATATTGACCAATATATAAAAAAACTAAACATGAAAAAAATTTTCATAAATTTATACACATTTGCTAAATTATTAAGATATGTGAACCAACTATAAGGAAATACTTACTATTTTCTATTTTAAAAGATTTGAATCAATTGGCAATTAGACAATTTTTTGCTAACCATTCCAATAAAAAAATCTAATAGTGCTTATTATTTTTGTTGTTGATTTTCAAGAACAAAGAAAATGTATAAATTCACTTTCATCATATGCTTAGATTTTATACAATTCTAATCATCACTTTTTAAAAGAATAACAATTCCAAGGAGTGAAGGTAGTTAAAATAATAGTGGTCTCAAGGGAAAAACTGTCCTTTTGACATTACATTTTTTTTGGTTTTGTTGGCAGGCATTAAGGTCAATGTTTGCCACCTTTTTTCTTCCTACAAACAGCAATTTTGTGGAACTGACTCCCAAGAAGATACTTTCCTGACCATGATAATCTTAACTTATTCAAGTCTAGGGTTAACCATTATATTTTCCACATATCCTCATACACTATGTCTCTTAGCACTTACACAGCATCCTCCATCAGTAACCTTCTATCTTGAGTTGTTCTTGGACTTTGTATAGGTTAAACATTAACAAAAAAAACAAAAATTAGCTATGTACTGCCATGGGCAAACGTGAGTATACTTGGTACTAGAGATTAATTGTATCCTTCTCTCTTGGGAGGCATTTTGATGAAAGGTACCTAGGAGCTGAGAACATTATACTTTTAACTCTAGTAGGGCTTCTAACTGTGCAAGGTAAAGATAACCACATGTCTACTTGAATATGCTACATGGTAGGGTTTAAAGTGGGTGTCCTACATGTATATGGGGCTAGGGACAAAAATTGCTAAGGATTCTTTGGCTTTTCCCTCTTGAGGTCATTTCAAGTGTCAGGGATTAACACTAGACTATCTCCATGGTTAAGGTACTGCATGGGAAATGATTTCCTGTGGCTGAGCAGTTTATATACTTCATTTTAATGACAATAGGATGTGCTAGGAAAATATGTTGGAGGATTAAATTACTGTAATCAGTTGTATATTGATTGCAAGGGAGTATAAAATGCAGTTAGAAAAGCAGAAATGTTTAAGAGAAAATAGCTTATTTTCATGTATAAAACACACCTGATTTTAAATCAATGAAAATAACCAAAACTTGTGAAAAAGAAGGAAAAAAAAGGAAAGTTATTTTGTTTATTTTGTGATTCATAAGCATTATGAAAACTAATGACTCTTATATTTTGTGTTTTTTTTTTATTGTAAATTAAAGAATATTTTTATCTTTGAATAATTTCCAAACTCTCATAGGTGTCTAAACTCCACAAAGTCTGTAAAACGTACACAGTCATATAAGACTTAGAGATAAAATATGAAGGATTTATCTCCCTTTGTTGCAATATGCCATGAGATAGATATTATCTCTCCAGTAAACAAATCAATGCAAAAAATGGAATTCAGTTCTAAACTAAAGTATACCAGACTTTTGGTGATGAATTTGGATGAAAAAACTGAATCTTGTATACACAGGATTACAGTATTTGAATTCTGAGATAAATTCTTTTTGTAATTAATTTTTAGCAGGTTTTCTTATTTCTAATACTTTTTGTGACATGCTGTGATAGCAAAAATAAGAAGAATAAAGCTACTGAACAATGATGAAAATATCTTGTTGCAGAATTCAAATAACTCAAGATGATTATTTACATTTCGACTGATGTCTTCATCTTTATTGTTGTTATAATATTTCAAATATTGTGCCTTTTGCCTTCTTCAGGTATCTGTCATTCTAGGTAACTTTCACAGAATTTTGAACTGAAGCCTTTTATCTTCGGTGGTAGATTGTTCTTGTTCTGCTGAATACAATGTGCAATAGATAAATTGTCATCTAAATTATACAAAAATGAAAATAACACTGATATCTCATTTTAACAGATATATTTACCAAAATTACACAAAAATATCTTGAAATACTAAAGAGCAAATTTATTTAATAAAATTACCATTGGTTTCAATTATGGACTCCAGACAACTTCGGAATCTCTTGCAACTCTTTTGGATGGTCTCTTTGTTTAAGTTGGTGAATGCTGCCATAATCCTTGCCTTCAGTTCATTACTGGTGTCACAAAGAATTTTGTTGGTCTCTCACTCAACTGTGCCCCACACATAATAATCAAGGGATATGCAGTCTGGGGAGTTAGATGGCCAGATGTAAGATGTGAAATGGTCACAGAAATTGTCTGACAGCCATGACTGGATTCTCTTGCTTGTATGGCATGGTGCAGAATCCTGTTGCCACATATAGGGTCTTCCAGCAGCCACCCTCTTGACCTAAGGAAACTCTACTTCCTCAAGGCCCTTGATGTAGGCCACTGTGTTGAGGCCTTCACCACCAAATTTGGGAATTCTTTTCTTATCAGAATGATCAGAGTGAGTTTTCTGAGCTTCCATGTCTTTGTAATAACCATTAAGACTCATCCAACTCATTCTGAATCCTCTGTACTGTTACCCAAACCTTGTGAAATGTTTGTATCAGAGCTTCCAGTGTGAATGCCAAGCAGTACAGTTTACTGTTTCCAAATTTCTGGTGGCATGAATTGCCTCATGGTGCTCTTTTTCTTACAGACGGTGCCCAACTGACCCTACTATACTGTGCAGTCAACAAAATCAAAAACAAACAATGCACATTCACAAAATTAAAAATATAAAATGGTGACAATTTACCGATTATACCCTGTATGTCTAGAGGTACCCTGTTCTTGTTCGGTACTGCTCATTTATTACTCACCCTGTTTTTAATCTACACTACCCAACCCAGAGATTGAACACAATATAGCACCAAACTCAAGAACCATTTCTTTAATCCACTAGGATATTGCTCTCATGGAATAATCTTGAACATAAAACTTGCAACCTTAAATCTAAATACAGACAGACAGAAACTTAAGATGATTAAAACTATATCTGTCTATATTTCTGAAATGAGGTATTGTAACTATTTACACTTTTCTGCCATCCTTTCACTCAAGCTTGCTAGGTTGTGCATTGCTTTTCTCTGGCCCTCTTACCATCAATCTGTCCTGTGAGTATCAAAATTTCTAATCCCTCTTTCCTCATTATGTGCCTCAAATGTTTCAACTGTCTTTCCTGATGTTAATATAAGTGTTCTTCTTGCTGCCATTGTCTCTAGAACTTCATTGTTGGTCACCTGTTTAATCCATGGTATTCTCTGCAAATTTCTGTTGCTTCAAGTCTCTTCATCAGTGAGGAGATTGTCCAGCATTCACTAACATATAGGAGGACTGATACTGCATAATAATTCAGTACTCTTTTCTTTGTTTCTCGTGATATATTTTTTAACAATATTTCAATTAGAGATGAGAACAGATACTACACTTTGATCTCAAGCAAGTGGCTATGTAGTGAGGAAAAGCAGGGTACAATTTATAAAAGTCTAAACATGAGTGCTGCTTACCTCTGCCAATTGTATTAAATTATACAAATAAACACAAAGTATGACAATTATATAAAATCAAAATTTAACCCTTTTCGACCAATCATCACAGTTCCTTCCCTTTTTCAATTGTACAATCAGCTTTTTAATTCTCCTTAAAACTTCTTGAATTTTACTTTAATTTCTGGTAAATCAGGCTGCCAAGATTATGTATTAAGCAAAGATGTTCACAACCTTTTTGGCAAGAATCAATTTGAGACGCTTCCTCCTGATTCAGTTTGACTTTGAGCAGAAACAGGTTGCCTTGGTTCCATTCTACCTTTTATGATGCTTTGATCAAGAATGAAGTTTACCTCCTCAGCCAATTGCACAAAAGTACAAAGTTCAGTACTGATAATTTAAAAGTATTCATAAATTCAAAATGGCAAAAGTCAGGAGCCTGAATTTCTGCATTACAACAAATGCCAAATTGAAAGAGATGAAATGTGAAACTGAGGAATTTCTTTGTTTTTCTCTGATATGTTAATAGCATAATAGAAAAACAAAATAGATTTCATTTGTTCTTGGTAACTTTCCAATGAAGAAAAATAAAGATTGACTCTTTTCTTCCAATCAGTTTATTCCATTTTTTCATTCATTCTGTCAGGTTCTGGGTCCTCATTTTAAATTCTTCAACAAATTTCTCCTTGAATGTCACTTTAATTTTTGAAATTTCTGGTAGTTCAAAAGAACAATAAAAACTAAACCTGAAAAGTAGATACCTCCAAAAAATAGCGATACCTAAGTTTTAAAAATTAGAATGAATTTTAAAAATGAAAAATCTTTCTTAAGGCTTTTATTTTAGTTTTAATTTCAAGCTAATAGATTAAATCTAATATCTAATATTTTCAATAAGCAACATACACTACTGTATTTCAAACTAAATTTAAATTGACTGGAATGATTTTTTTTGTAATCCTTAAAATCAGCCATATTGAGAACTTTGTCAACACAACATAATTCTCTTTATTAAAAATCTTTCAAAAATAAAATATACTTTTCTGAGACTTGGGAAAGATTAACTGATTTAAAGTTTAATTAATCTGAATTAAAACAAATATTACTTGTCACCAGTATCATGTATAAAGTAAACAAATATGTTTATATTTTACAGAACATCTTTAAGATTCTGGCTATTAATGCTTTAGATTCAGAACTTTTTTCAGTCTGATGAAACCTTTAAACTTAAGATGATTAAATGTAATCCTTTCTGTAACTTCTTGGAGAGTACACTCACTGCATCCTTATGTAGAGGGTGTACTGCCACAAAAATCTCTTTTTGCTGTATTTGTGCCTACCTTTTTAATTCTTGTGCAAACCAAATCCATGTATATCTGTTAAAATTACACCTTTAAGTGCTGACTGTAGGTACATCGTCAGTATTGTTGCTCCCATGTAACTAGAAGTTTTGGATCTAAATAAACAACAGATTTCTTCGATGGGCCACCCTACCAAATATGATCAGTATTTGTCTTGCACTTAGAAAAAATTTGCTACTAGCTTTAGGACGTGCTTTATATAAATTCCCCAAGAAAACGGCAACTAATCAAGTCTACACTTGGGCTAGTCATTGTTACAAATTGGCTATGCTTGGCTGTACTGATTTTCCTACATGCAGCCAAGACAGGGTGTTTCTTTTAAGAAGAAAAAAAATCAAACCAATGAATATATATTCATTAATAAAATAAAAAAATCTGAGTTATTATATTGGCTTGTGTTATGACTGACTTTTCTTTCTCTTCCTCCCTTTTAAATTCTTTATTATTTCTTACTTGTTTGATATTTTTTATAACTTTCCTTTTTATTCTTAATTACACTTAAAAAAACATTTAAAATAGAGTGATTAAAATGACTTACTCAGATTATTTACAAAAAGAACTCCTAAAATACGGTATGAATAATTTGGGATATTGACTGATAATCTAAGAAATTTTATTTAAAAACTAAGAGAAATAACATTTAACTAAAATTGCATAAAATAAATTAATCAAGATATTTACATGTTGAATACTAGTTAAAAAAAGAAAAAATAATGTGTAAATTTTAGTTAAAATAAGTTACTCCTATAAATTATCCTTAATGGAAACTGATTGAAAAAATGAAAAATGTTTACTTACGACAAAAAAAAAAATTGCAACAAAAGAAAAGGAAAGATTACATGTAAAAATATTTTGTTAAATAAAATGAATCTATTCGAATGAACAGTAAAATGTAAAGATGAAGTCATTGAACATGCAACTGAATGTAAATAATGTCATCATGCAACTTGAATAAGTTATTTAAAAATCCTGTCATTTCTCTGAAGCTTCTCGCCATCTATATATACAATTTTATTATACATATATACAAATCTACATACCCTTTTAAGCTTTTAAAAATATTTAGTGGTGGTATTTGTTTTTTTTTTCATCTACACTTGAAACGTTCATATTTTTAGTAGTTTTGGGCCACTCATTAGCCCTATTTATCCACAACCACCTGGTGGCCTTTTCGACAGACTCCAGGATCATTTGATTCACCTGCCGCCTTTTTTGTCCAATTATCCCTAGGCTAGTAAGGGCTCATATCATTGATTGTCCGGCGAACCTCCTACAGCTGATCTCGACCTGGAAATAATGAGTATGCCATCCTTTAGTTCTGCACTCATCTAAGAGTCATTGATATTTATTGTGCTTTCTCTCAAATGCCTCTTGCATATGCTCCTCTCATGGGACAGTTAACTCCAGCAAAATAAACTGTTTCATGGCATCCAAGTAAACAATTATGTCTGGACGGAGTTTGGAAGACAATATATGTGTAGGGAATTTCAATTGTTTACTGAGATTGACTTGCATCTGCCAATCTGATGTAGATGATAACAGTGACTGGAATCCTGCAACCTTCTTACTCGACTTTGCACCTGCTTTAATGAAGTGGATAGCTCTTCTTTCTGGGATGAGTTTATTGCTTTGCAAAGCTTCAGCAATAATGAGCACTATTGTTTCTAAAACCTTGTCATGATGCCACTGGTAGCTCCCATCTGTCAGAGCAGTTCTGCACCTGCTCAATATTTGTTGCAGTGATCCCCTCCCTGAGCACAAGGGGCACTTTGGTGAATCTCTTTTTCCCCATAAATGTAGGTTGGTCAAGTTTGGTAATACGTTGTACACCATCTGAATCAGGAATCTAGTTTGGCTGAAGTTCGTGTTCCAAAGATCTGACCACGACGCTTATCGCCGATCTACACTATTCCACCTGGTCCACGCACACTGCTGGCTATAACCTGCCACTTTTGTCATCCACTTTTCCTCCATCTCCACTCTTACTTTGTCTTGTATTAGGTGTTGACGCTCCTTCACAGTGATTTTTCCAAATCTGTAGGAAGGAATCAGTCCCAGGCTTGCTCTTCCCTGCACAACTGAACCCACTATTGCTTTTATCCTCAGGTTCTCTTCTGCAATAGCAAGTTCCTTAGCTGCACTGCATCTTCTGCCTGTCTTAACCTCAATTCCCATGCCTGACACTTTGGTATCTCTGGAGTTTCTATACTGGTAGATTTCCTTTGATCGTGAAACCTTGAACTCTTCAACCAGGCCTCTGAATGGTAGTTGGATGGCATTGGCTCCAAGGTAATCCTAATCATCTACAGAGGAAACTGTTAGAGCTCCTCTCCAACATCTCCACAGTTGAGATGGGAATGCTATATGTTTGGAGTGGCCATAATGCTTATGGGAGCATGCAGTGATAGTATAGCCAGGCTTTGAAACACCCTGGCAATCTGGATTTATCTGTTTTCACCAGCCACGAGTGAAAATCAGTGCATATAGCTTTGATAGCTGTTGTGTCCTTCAGAGCATTGCAAAAAGACTTCCCTAGACTTTTAACAGGCTTATCGGCCAACATCAGGATGGCTCTCCCTTCTATTGTGAAATAATGTTTTACCACCTGTCCCTTTTTTATTACCACTGATCTACATTTGTTTAGCTTGAAATTCATTCTTGCCCACTCAATCAGTCTCTCTAAACTGCATAACAGCCATCTACAGCCTGTAACGGAATGTGTGGTGACTGTAAGATCGTCCATGTAAGCCCGGATGGGTCGTTGCCTAACTCTGGTATTGTGCAGCCTGTAATAATTCCTCTCTCAAGTCTATGCCAGTCTTAAGATACCAAACCGGATGAAACTCTTAGATGGAATTGATTGTAGTAATCCAGGATAAGCTCATGGATACTACTTGGGACGTAATGTCTAACCAAAATTTCTTCTATGAGTTTATGCAGTATGGACCCATAAGCATTGGCCAAATCCAACCATGCAACTGCCAGGTCCCCTTTATTCCTCCTTGCCTTCTTATTAATTGAGACAGAACTCCTATATGCTCAACACAGCCAGGCATACCAGGGATTCCACCCTTTTGTACCACTGTATTTTTTAGCAGAAAAGCAGATAGCCATTGAAAGATGACACTAAAAATATTTTGCTTTCTGTACTCAGTAAAAAGATACATTGAAACTGCTCGATATTTTTTGCATTCTCTTCTTTTGGGATCCAAACACCTTCTGTGTACTACCATTGTTCTGTGACTTTATCTTGCTGCCAAATTACTTTAATGATCTTCTATAATTTCAGGAGAAGGCCTGGCGATGAAGCTGATCTAGCCACCATTACTATCTATTTGATTTCACTCAAACTTGGCATCCTCATGTCGAACTCAACTTCTGGGGGGTTGGGTTTAATGAGGTGATCATTAAATCCTAATTCCTCATCTCTTTTTGGGTCCTTGAAAGAGCTCTGCAAAAAGGAATCCACCCTGTCTTTTGGGCATATTAATCTGCCACTCCTCTTATCTCCAAAAGTCTTCTGGTGAAACCAAAATGGGTTGAAGATAAATGAAGCCCTCTTCATGGCCTACATTTTCCTCCAGTGATAATGTCCTTCTGCTCTTTGCATGTTTTTCAGTTTCTGTCTTAAAGTATCTTGCAGTTCCAAAAGGGCTGGTCGCTCCTTTTCTTGAGGGATCTTAATTCCTGTCTTACTGCTCTTATCCTCCCTTCATGCCTATTCCGAGTGTAGACTTTATTTCTTGTTTTATCAATATGACCAAAACGCTCTGATGCATAGCTGACAATGAGTTTACTCATTGATTGGATCTATATATTGCTTATCAAAACATCATTCAGTATTAGATAACCTAGAAAAAGTTGATATGCCATAAAACAAGTCTCTAGCTTCTGAAAAGATAGTTTCTCTATGCTCTTCAGGTATGAGTGGTCATGCTTTTCCACAGCTTCTTGACTTGTGTTGTTCTCAACATTATATCAGATCATTGCAAAAGTTTGCACCCGATTTTCAGTGTTAATATAAAATAACTGCAAGTTAACAATGGCATATTTGGTGCTGATTTCTGGTGTAATTTATATTGAACCATCATTCACTTGTGAGTCAGACTTTGTTGAATGTTGACGTTTTGTCCACAAATGAATGTCTTAAAGATGCAGGATGGAAAGCTGCACTTGTGCCATATTATGCTCTATGAATTTTTGAAAGGCGTAAGGATTAGAACTGTGACAAAATACATTCAGAAGGTTTGTTTGGGTTCTGCTTCAGCTCTCCAGAAATGCTTTGACAGATTTTGTCAGAGTGATTTTAACCTAAGCAATCAACCATGCTCTGGGTGACTTTCTGACACCAATGCAGATGTTCTGCTTGCCAACTTGAAGAATAAACCAAAGAATTTGATGGAAGAGATTATTAAAAGTTTGAAAATCAGTAGTTCAACTATCTTTCACCATTTGGAGAGACCTGAGTTCCAGAAAAACAGCTGATTTTAACAAATAAAAAAGGTGTCATTTTCCATCATGATAATGCCGGACCACATTTTGCAAAACAGACCTTACATAAACTTAAAGAGTTAAAATGGGGGAATCCCTCCAGCACCCACTGTATTCTCCTGACCTCACTCATTTGAATTTTCATTTGTTCCAGTCTCTCCAGAACACTTTAAATGACAAAAAAATTGACTTTGTACAGTTAGTTGAAAACTAACTCACAACCTTCAACAAGAAACACAAATTTCTGTGAAAATAGCATCAACAGTCTTGTAGAACGACAGGAGACAGGTGTTAACAACAATAGTGACTATGCACTTGATTAATAAATGCTTTTTTGTGAATATGTAAAATTTTGTTTTTAATTTTCTAATCTGGCCTAGACTTGATCTAAAATATTCGTTTCTGACCCCTGTTTCTCTTTGTGGTCCTAATTTCTCTGTCCATTTCTCAAACTTGTCATGTAGATTTCTTACTGTTTTTCTCTGTCTCTCTTGCCTTTAATCTGCCTTTTGATTGTGAAATTCTCCAAGCTTTTTTTTCCTTGCATGTCCTAAAAATGTCAGAATATGTGACAAATGAGGTCTTTTAAATAGAATTAGTGTTTGTATTTTCAGCATTTGTCAGTAGAACCACATCAGTTGTTATTTCAAGTCCCTTCTTTCTCTGTAAGGAGATTGTCCAGCATTCATTAATATATCAAAGATATTACATTGCAGTTAAGAATTTTGGTTCTAATGAAATTTTCCCATGTTGGCTTAATTTCTTGAAGAAATTCCTATGTGCCTTTGTAATTCTGTATTAGATTTTTCCATCCTCTGTTTTGTTACAGGAATATATCTGTGGAAAATATTGCCAATATCAAGCAGAGAAACTGTATTGTTGTCTAAACATCTTCTTTTTTTTTATTTCACTAATCAGTTCAAAAAGTCAAGATCATTAAAATTTTAATTAATCAAATTAGAGCCTGAAACAACAATTGTGGTTTCATCTTCCTTGTTCATAAATTGGTCTGATGTCTTCCAAAAACTAAAAGTATTAAGAAACAGCAAAATCTTATTACAAGAAAAAAAGATTAACAAACTGCTGTGTAATACAAATTGTCGTTTCTGGTGGTAAATACTGAACAGTTTTCTCACACATGAAGAGAAGACTCCAGGCAACATAAATATAATTCTACAGAAGGTTTGGTTTGGTTTGTTTCACAGCATATCAACCGTAATGGTTTATTTAATTCAAACAAGATTTTTATTGCTGCTAATATTTTTTTTTTTTTGTCAACACCAGTTACATCCCAGCTTTCTCCATTGGCAGCAATACAGCATGTCTAGATACACAACCCTCTCTGCAAGTGGTCAAGATCTAGACATTTGTTGGTTTTCCCATTACTTTTGTTAGCATGAGACATTTTACAATCATCAAGACACTGTGTCTTGTGAAATCAGGCCTGTGGGCTTTTTGTTCATGTAGTTGCTGTGGTTTCTGTGAAAGTGTTATTTTTGTTACCTCCATTCTGTCCCCCTTCCTCTACCTATTACCCCCCCATATGCTGGGAGAGCAATAGGTTAGGTGTTTCCCTCAACCTCATCACACTTTTGCCATACTTTACAATAGTTTTATAACTGAAATATATCTGTAGAAAATAGTGCCAATATCAAACGTGGAAACTGTATCTTTGTCTAAACATCCTTTTTTTTATTTCCCTAATATCAGCTCAGAAAGTCAAGATCATTAAAATTTTAATTAATAAAATTAGAGACTGAAACAACAATTGCAACTTTATCTTCCTTGTTTGTAAATTGGTCTCTATGTCTTCAAAAAACTAAAAGTATAAAGAAACAGCAAAATCTTATAATAAGAGAAAAAGATTACCAAACTTCTATGTAATATATTTATGGTAGTAAATACTGAACAATTTACGGCACATGAAGATTGTTTAATATTGTTCGATTAAACACACCTGTACGATTAACCAATATAAGTCACTGTTCAGTAAATCTTTGTGCATTGATTTGAATTGATGGCAATACTTCTCTGCATCATCTGGTTTAGCACTTCATGTGTCAATGCAAACATTCCTTTCCTTAGCTGTATAGTATGTGCTTTACAATGGCTATATTCAGTTTTGAATTCAGAATTTTCCTAAGCTGTTTGCCACCCAAAGATATAGACCCTACTGTCCTACTATTTACCCATAGATGGGGAGATATGTGTTGGATTTATACCTTTCCCAAGGTCATTAACACATAACTGAATGCAATGAATTTGACTGGAATTCAAACTTGGCTCTCCAATTCACCAATCTGATCTGCAAACCATTACTCTGCTATGATAAACAATACCCTTCATATCTCAATAAACAGAACAAACAGTATTTTTCAGGTATTGTCCTGGTTTAAGGATGGATGTTCCTTTTTCAGTGGGTGCTAGCCATGGTTGTTTTCATTGAATATGATTATAGAAAAGACACTTTTAATCAGTTGTAATTTTTATACACAGAAATAGTTTGGTAGCAAGTTTACTATTCACTGATAAGCAGAGGGTGCTTTTTTGATTAAGATGAATAGTAATCAGATAATGACTACATTTAGACACTTTTCCAAGTTGATGAAGGTGTTTTATGTTTAAAGTGTGACTTTTCTATTGAACTGTTTTGCTAACTTTTGTGCAGTTTGCTTCAGATTTTTCCTCACTTTTTTTGTGGGGTGTGAGGTTAGCATTAGATTTTCCAGGAAAATCTCTCAAAGTTTGTAGCTTTGTTATTTTTCTACCACTCTACAGCTTGTTTTCACTTTTCAATGGATTTTGAAAGCAATTTATAAAGATGTTCTACTCCTCCCATCATGTTAATTCAGTGATTTATAATTGCAAATGTCAGTGCTATGCTGAACATATTGACATAACTTTTTCAAATTTTCATACTTTACTTGATGGATCTTTGCTGGTAAGTGCTGATCAATCCTTGCCTCAAATAAGGATTGATCAGCACATAACAGCTAAGGCAGTATGAAAATTTGCATATGCTTGTTAATACTTCCAGTGATTGCTGACATCTTAATAAAATTGAATCCATTGTGAGGTCAGCTGCCAAGAAAGTCAGTTCACTGTGTCATGCAACACAATTTTTCTCTTCAGAATCTATCTGCAGTCAGTTAAGTGCCACATGTGATACACGCTTGGGTGATCATGTATCTTTTGGTACATGACTGACGAGGCAGTAAGTTGTCATTTCTTTCTGCAGTAGACTGGTTGCCAACAAAGGCTAAAAAACCCAGTCTGTTCTGCTATTTAACCCATAGCTTGGGGGATAAGAGATGGATTCATACCTTTCCCAAAGGTATTTGTGTGTAAGTGAATATGAAAAACTCAAATGGAATTTGAACTCTGCTCTCCACAGAATCTATCTTACATATCTGTAAGTCTACCATGCTTACAATATTGCTGCCACATATGGTATGGTACTGCTGCTATTTACCTTGAGCTCCTTGATAAGATCCAAAGAAGAATCTGCAATATTATTGGTCCTTATCTGGTGGCTCAGCTCCAGTCACCTTCCCACTTCCATAAGGTTGCATCTCTGTCTTTTCTATAAATACTTTTATGGTAATTGTTTGGATGAGCTCTTTCTATGGTACTTAGACTTTCTAAATTTAAATGCACTACTAGACTGGCAGTGAGATCTCATCAATTTACAGCAGAGCTAGATGTAGCTGTAAATTCTATGCTAACAGTTTGTTTTCTTGCACTTCTTGCTTGTAGAACTCTTTTCCCACTCCATGATCTTCAGAAATTTAAAAGCAATGTCAATTGCTATCTATTGTCCTCCTGATTACTAGATTTACTAGATTACTCTTTTCTCTTTCCATTCATTATTAATGTTTTTGTTCCTAATTCCTCAACATCCTCTAACTCCCTTGTCTTAGTGGCTTTACTACCTTGCATTGGGTTATACTGATTAAAAAAAAAAAAAGGAAAAACTGACTTATGCCTCATCTTCTACCAGAGAATTTTCACCATAATCAGCAGAGGACATTTAGATTACCATCTGAGAGTGTTTATATTAAGTCTAAGCAGCCTTCTCTCTGTAAACAGAAGGAATGGCTACTGGGTCTAAATGAACCCTGTCTGTGATTTATACTAGTGATTCTCTGGTCGTATTTTTCTCCCAGTTTTTAGTTTTTGTGTATATATTTATATCTTTTGTCTTCAATTTTGCTCTGAAGAATGATAATTGGTTAGCCCTCTTTGTTGTTTATTCTTAAGTAGGGACAGAGGAAAACTGTTCATAACCCACCTAATGAGCTTGTCTAAATGGTTAATAGAACAGGAATTAGAAGAGATAACAAAAGACAAAAATATACTAAGAGCTACAAAAGGGCAGAAATTGTGGAGAGCCATGATCACCCATGTCCTAGTGTTGCAAGTTTGCTTTTATACAATAATTTCACAGTTGACCCACATTCTAAAATCAGTATTTCAGTGACAAAACTAAATATTTTGGGATGAGAACTGGGCTGAGAACTTTTCAACACCTTCTTCATGGATTTGTATCAGACTAAACTATACTTATTAAATATATATATATATATGTGAGTGTGTGTGTGTGTGTGTGTGTTTGAAAAGTGTGTGTATATAAATATAAATAAATATATCTATAATTATTTATATGTGCAGTACTTATTAGAAAACGCTCAATATCAGAGATAGAGCTAACATATTTGGTTGGATTGATGTTAGTTTGTGATCCTGGGTTTCACGCTTTTGCGATTGTCAGACAAACTGATTAATTTTTTAAAAAATTGGGTTTATGTAGATTGCGTGTATTGGTGTTATTATGGGAGTGGGGGAATCGTCGTCGTGATGTCATCATGCTAATGCAAACATAGATGCATGTCCGTACATCAGATGAGGTACGCAGGCACACATACACACTTGCTTGTCTGTCGGGACTCATACATATATAAACATATGTGGACAGTTTCGGATTTGACATATGTATGTATATGGGTGGTGTTGTATCTATACATATGCATTTGTATGTTGAAATTCAAAGATTGGAAGTGTAGCGAAAATTTCTCATGAATGTATACATGTCAACAATCAGAGCATTTTTCTATTTTTTCACTGAATAATATTTCCTCGCATATATGTATATACGTGTGGTGGGGTCTGTGTACTGTAAAATTATGATAGGTAAAAATTACTATTATTTTTAATTTTTAAAAAAAGTGTTTATTTCTTATTATTTTAAAGCTGGTTATTTGCTTGTTTTTGATGACTGTGTATATGTAACTGGTATAAATTTCGGTTTGTAATCCTTATTGGTTATTTTATATGGTGGTATTTAATATGCTGGGGGAGGGGGTAGTTTACGTTAATAATTATAGCGAGTCTATATGATAATAGTAGATGTGATGTGGTAGTAATGTTGTAAGGGATTGGAGACAATGATAATATGAGTTGCTAATAGTTATTGTAAATTGGTAGAAGTGATTAGTAATGGTGGTGGGAAAATGATAAAAAAACAATAAATGTAATTATTGTGGTGGTAGCTTGAACTAAAAAGTGATTGGTAGTGTTTTATTTTATTTTGTTATATATATTAATTTATTTTGGTATAAATCCTGATAATAGGTATTCTGTATAAAATTATGATAGTTGAAAATTGCTATAATTTTTATTTTTAATTTAAAAAGAAAAAAAAAAAGAAAGAATTTTGTTATTATTTGCCGCCAGGCAGGGTATGAAGCTAATTAATTATTCCTTTAAGTAAATTCTATATGTAATGAAAGTTTCCTGAATGTGTTTGCTGTTATTGACGTGCTCGTAAAAATCGTTATAGACGACCACGCAAATATCTCCCTTGCGCATATTAGGTCATGATGTTGTGCGCATTTTATTTGCTTGTTTTGATCTCGACCAAATCCAACTTGACGCGTGTTGAACAGTTTTTTGAAGGTGATGCGAAACGCTTTTCAACCAACGGCCAGTGATGCCTATTTTTGAAAGGAAGGAAATGACCGAATGTCCCAGAAACCCATGACACCCAATCTCAATAGGCATCACGTTACATGTCCAACCATTTTCCATACATTCGGCACGCAGTGACTCGTACCGGTTTTTCTTTAGTCCGTGCGCCTCCACCCTGTTCTCTTCCCAAGTGACTGTTAACTCTATTAGGAAGACAGTCTTTTTTGAGTTGGACCACAACACAATGTCGGTATGCTTGTCTGTCTGTACGATGTGTATTGGAAATTTTAAGGATGTCATTAGATCCACTGAAACCTTCGAATCACTGGCACCACTTAGCAGCTTTATATTGGGGGCTATTTGTTTTTTCTTTGCAGGGCATTCCCCTTCCTTATGGAATTCAATCTTAGTTTCCTTGGTTGCCACAAGCTGTTGATTTGCTGTCTCACATTGTGTTCTTATTAGATCCCTTATCACCTCTAATACCTTGTTGTGTCGCCACGTGTACATCTGGAGCAATTGTGGACAAGCAGAAAGCACATGACGCAAGGTACCTCGGTCTTTTTGACACGAAAAACAGAGATCTGTATCTGTGTATCTCCACATTTTCAGGTTTGTTTCATTTGGGAGAAGATCGTATGTAGATCGAAGAAGGAAAGATATCGCCAATGGTTCCATCACAATTAATGAATTCCACAAAATTTTAATGGGTTTGATATCATTCCATGTTGTCCACTTAAATTGTTTCACTTGAGTAATAGCAGTAGCTATTCTATCCTCCTCTTAGAACATTTTGATTTCTTCAATTACCATATGCCTTTTTCCCTTTGCCTTTTCCTTGGAGAAGTATCTGTGTGTCGAGTTTCCCAATCCAGCGCAATTATTCTGAATCACACCCATAATATCTCTGACTCGCAGGCTAGTTTCTGCTTCTTGTGCGGCCTCTGCAGCTGACCACTTTGTACCAGATTTAATCTCTGGATGCACCTTCCGTATGCAATCATCAGCTGAGTCCCTCATCATCATATGAAGGCATACCTTCCCTACCTTGAATTCCTCCACCAATGAATGTGTAGGGAGCTGCAGATGTCCGGAGTTGGTATATAGCCCCACTTTCGAAAAACAAGGAGGAACTCCAAGTCACTTACGCAAGTACTTATTGATCACTTGCTCAATGCGCTCAATACGAGATAATGCAATTTCATACATTTGCAGAGGCCAAAAAAGGCGGGGTAGTAGACCATGTTGATAGCGCCACGTCTTCATTTTGCCGGGCAGATAGGTTCTATCGATCGAAATTAGTCCCTTTAAAGCTGATTTATGAACCTCTGTACCCTGATGTCGATCAGTCAGTGGGATTGTATACAACCGTCCGAGGCTCTTTACTGGGTCTTCATTTTACTGGCATTTCGATCGAATTGGTCCCTTTAAAGAACCTCTGTACCCTGTTCGTATCAGTGGGATTGTCATCACCATTTTTTGAATTTGATTCATCCCAATTTTAACAGATCCCCTGACTAATGACAGGCTCTGACTTTTCTTGGGCTTTACCTTCATTCTCGCCCATATGAAAAGATTGTGATATACAGGTTATTGGCAGAATTGTGATATCATCCATAAAAGCCCTAGAAGGGGGAAGGACTAGCTGTTCTTCAGTCATCACTCCTTTGGTTGTGGTTGATGCGCCTTGTAAAATCAATTCCATGGTCAAAATGAAAAGAAGCGGGGAAATCACACAGCTCATCATGATACTGATCTCAAGTGGTTGCCACTTAGTAGTATAATCTTTAACGGTGAATTTCATGAAAGCTGAGTCAAAGTACTTCATTATGATTTCCCTAATCTTGCCAGGGAAATTGAAAAAGTCAAGAGCCATTCCTATTAATTGATGTGGGACTGGCCCATATGCGTTGGCAAGATCAAGCCATACTATATTGAGTTCTGTTTTATTTCTTTTAGCTGATAGTATGGAGTGCCATATCATTTGTGCATGCTCCAGACAACCAGGGAAGCCAGCTATCCCAGCCTTCTGGACAGATGTGTTTATGTAATCATTTTCTATAAGAAAATCTGTCATAAATCTGTGACAAGCGAGGACCCCCCAAAATATTTTTCCTTCTACATTAAGGAGGGATATGGGGCAAAAATTGGAAATGCCTTTTGAATCCATCTCTTTAGGTATCCAAATCCCATCAGCCAAACACCATTCTTGTACAATATTCTGCTTCCAAACCCGCTGAAGGAGGATAGTAAGTATCCTAAGAATGCATGGGCAGTTTTTATATAGTTTATATGATATCCCATTCATTCCAGGGGCACTACCAGCACGTGCCTTTCGGACAAAATCTCAGACTTGACTTAATTTTATCCCACTATCATCAAACATAACTGTCGGATCTTTAGGTCTTGGTAAATCTTTTATAAGAGGGATTGGTATATCACGCATATTATCTGAATACGTCATCTTCAAGTGGTTCTCCAACTCCTCCTGTGGGATATCAAGCTTGCCGCTCTTTGCTTCCATGAAAAGTTTTTTAGCAAATGCATGCGGATTTATCAAGAAAGATCTCCGAGACTGCCACTTTTTCTTCCGACGCTTCCTTTGATTTCCAGCTCTGGATATCACTAGAATCTTCCTTCTGATATTGTTCATGAGTTCTTGAAGGCCTGCCCTCTCATGAATTGGAGCTTCTTTAAAATGGTGCTTCAGTAATCTTTGTTCTGATCATAACTTTCCTTTCTGGATTTGTCGTCGATTTGGTCGTTTTTCCTCTTTTTATCTTTCTTTTCCATTATTGGTCCAAACCACTCAAAGCAAATGTCGTATATTATTCTACAAAAGGAACTGATCCGTTGCCCTATCGAACCCTTAAGATTGTTATTAAGGATACAAGAAAGCTCTTTGTCAAGATTTGTTGAAACAGCCTTATTGTTATCTTTGGGCCACTGGATTCTTGGTTTACTTAGGATTTCTCCAGGGTGTTGTCGCTCAACGATGAAATCCTGAATGCTGTGGGTGTAGGATAGGAGAATTACGTTGTTTGCACCAGCGGGCCTTATGGATACGTAAACCGTTAAATCTTCTTAAATCACACGTTGTAGCCGGGTTCATATCCAGGTTGTTTCCATTAAAATCAGTCTGATGGGTGATATATTCTCCCTCTCCGCTACAGTCACCCAGAGGGCATTCTGCGTCTCTTTTATTCTTCATGCTTTAATGTAAATCCTTGTCTTTCCAAGGTGTCACTCCACCTTTATAGAGGGTCACTTCGTCTTTCCGAAGAGTCATCTTGCTTTCCAGAGAGTCTTGGTAATCAATTTTTAACATACGTGTGTTAGCACGTGCAATACCATGTCTTCATCAGCCGCCGACCAGAGGTGATATCACGGTTTCGGATATATATGGATGGGTGATGGGCAAAAGCAGATATGGTTATAGATCTGTAATTTGTGTTTAGACGATATATATATAGGAATATGCGAATATATAATGCTAACAGAAATTATTCTTAACCATGTACGTTATGGATTTATTGTCTTGTTTACATTTTTAGGCTCATAATCATTGTTGCACTGTGTGTGTGTATATATATATATATATATATATATATATTTTCAATTAAGCTTTCAACATTTATATATATATATATATATATAAATAAATGTTGAAAGCTTCTAGAGAAAAAAAAAATTTGACCAAATTAGATAATACACGATAATCTATATAAATGGGTCTCATTTAAATCTAATTTCGGATACACTTTTAACTAAACTCATATACTTAATAGATATACATTAGGGAATTAATCCGGATCTAACTTTACTTTGGTTTAAAGTAAATTCATATCCTGTTAAATCTTAATAAATACATCTAGGATATAAAAGTTCAGGACTCTAGATATATAATTTCTGATACTTTTTGAACTAAAATTTAATAAATATACATTAGAGAATTAATTCGGATCTCTTTGATCTTGCTTTGGTTTAAAGAACATTAATAATCCTGTTAAAATTTAGTAATTACATCCACGTTATGGAATTTTAGGACTGTAGCTTAAGATACTTTATAAATATGTTTCCCTGAATATCTTAATAATTAATAATTATTTAATTCAAATCTCTGAAGTAATTTAATTTCAATTTCTTGGTTAATTATATTAAAAACTTATACTAATTTACATTAAATTCATAATTTTTCGCTAATTTCAGAATTTTTAAAAATGTTCTTCACCAAACAATTTTTAATATAGTTTACAAATAATTTGTTGAATTGAATATACAGTTTAACCCGGATATAAGAGAAACCCAGATATAAGAGAGATTTTCTCTGGTCCCAAATTAGAGCCTGTGTTAATGTATATAAAATAGACCAAACCCCGATATAAGAGACTTCTTCTCCGGTCCCGACAACTCTCTTATATCCGGGTTACACTGTATCTACATTGGAATTTTAGCCATTGACAGGCCAGACAGGATTTTTTCCAATTCACATTTACTTAACAATATTTTCTTTCTCCCACTTACTTAAATAACATATTAAAGTTAAATCTGAAATCAGTATATTAGGTCACCACAAACCTTTAAGTCTGTGGATGAAATCCTAGGGCCTTAAAATTAAATCCCCTGACCCTTATATTGACCTTAAACTTCTGTTTTTCTTCCCCCCACTGTCTAAAAAAAGATAGCAATATTTCTTGATTTTAACCTGGAGTAATTTTTACCCTTTTTATTTGTGATTTTGTTGGTAAGTCTGAAAGATTGAGAGCTGTTTTTAAAGCTCTCATGAAATAAAAATTATTACCTATGGGAATTTAAGTGTTTGATATTCATTAATTAATAATAATTTTGCTCTATCTTTTAATATAGAGCTCTCCATGGATCTATATCATCCTGGAAATTCCATACAGATTACAATATTGTATTATTAATACTATATATATATATATATATATACATATATATATATTCATCCACAGACAGACTGTTTCACAGCTCATCAGTGTGGCTAAAAACATCCAATTGCCTCCAGCTGGGATCAAAACTCAACTGATTTGGTATCAGTCAGAGATGTTATTGGCAGGAATGATGATGAATTTAGATGTATTTATTTTTAGACAAACACACCAGTGACCAGAGAACTCAATTCATCTTAACAAAGTCTTGCAGCAGTAATAGTCAATAGTCATTGTTTACAAATTCATACATATATAGCTGTGGCTTTTTTCTTGTGGCAGGACCAGGATCAATGTTGCACAATAATGATTTGAGGTAAAGTTTTACAATGCTGGATGCATTTCTTGATGCTAAACTTTGACACTCACAGTCATGCAAGTACACCAAGTGTTTTTATCATGATACCATCCCTAGGAAAGTTGCTATTCAAGGCTTGAGAGTTCAGCAGATATGCAAAAATAGGAAGGAGTGTAAGGCAAGGATGTGTCTTCTCAGTGGACTTATTCAACCTCTACAATGAGGAAATTCTGAGAGAACTGGAAATCTTACCAAGATTCATCATTGGCGGCCACAATCTTAACAATATAAGATATGCAGTTGACACAGTGTTGATAGCAGACACAAAACTACCTACAAAAGGTAATGAAGGAAAGTGAGAAAAAGACACTAAGCATAAACTACAAGAAGACAGAATGTATGGTCATCAGTAAAAAGATGAGCCTGAAATGCGACTTTCAGACCAAGGACACTAAAATCAGGCAGATGTGGAAATTTGAATATCTTGGAAGTGTCCTGGCAAAGGATAGAAAGTGTGATGCTGAGATCTGAAGACGTATTGGGCTGGCCAAAGATGCATTCCAAAAGCTAGGCAGAGTATTATGAGACAGAAGGAATTCTTTGGTAACAAAGAAAAGAGTACTGAATGGCTAGATGATATCTGTCCTCTTTTACGGCAGCAAATGTTGAATAATCTCTTCAAAGATGAAGAAGAGACTTGAGGCAACCAAGGTGTGATTCTACAGAAGGATGCTAAGGATACCATGGACTGAACATGTGAACAACAACAATGGAATTTTGGAGAGGATGCAAACAAAAAGGAAACTTATACTTAGCATCAGGAAAAGGTAGCAGAAATTTCTGGGACATGTAATGAGAAAGGAAGGCTTGGAAATTTTGATACTCACTGGGTGGATAGAGGGATGAGGGAAAGCAATGTGTGACATATCAAATGGGCTTAAGCATGCGGATGGCAGAACAGGGTCTGGCAAAACAGGCTCTGCGAGAAATAACAAAAAGACAAAACACATTGAGAGCTACAAGGGCCAAGAGGAGGTGAAAATCCATGATCGCCTAAGTCCTGAAGGGACACGGCACATAAAAGAAGATATATATTTCTCTGTTTCTTCCTCGGATCACTGATGAAGAAGACAGGAATGTCCAAAAATTTTGAACATAAAATAACTTTCCCTCCATGCTTTATTTCTGTCATATGTGTGTATATATGATTATACATTTTCATATATATTTGTGTCTATGTCTGTACATATGATCTGCATGTGTATTTGTACGATATCTATATGAATATATAGGTATCAAAAAGCCGGGGGAGTAGAAAGACAGAAACATGAGTATAACAATCAAGGTGTTGATGCTGTTCTGAATAACAAAATATATAAAAAGAAAGACACCTGAAGTAGACCAGTGGATGAAACTGTCGAAACATTATGAATATAACAACTGATTTAAGGATGCTAGTTCAAATAGCAATGCAATATGATAAGGTCTAGTTTCAATGGTCACATGCACTTTTAGTTTGATTTTCTTAATAAAAATGTCGGTATCACATAAAAACTGTTGAATCTGATTTGTTTATTGTGAGAGAAACAAAATGAGAATGATAAGACATATTGGAAATGAGAAAGAAGAAAAATGGCAATGCTTTGTACTATTTGTGGACAGCAACTGCAAAATGTTTTGGCTGGAGGCGGAAATGAATTCCATTTTAATGCTTCAATATAATTAAATGAAAATGGTCACAAATGCAAAAGGTGTTGTGCAAATGGCTCCACTGAATGGCTTATTACAAATTGCCTCAAGCCCAACAGAAGCTGACAATTTTGTTATGGATTCTGGAACTGTCCAGCCAAAACAGTATTTCCTGTATTATTCATATATTGATAAATAAAAAAAACATCAATCTAATCAATATCACTATATCAGAAAGAATATATATATATATATATATATATATATATATATATATAACAGAGAATATGCTATGCTAAAGAACGATCGACCATGTTTGTAATTACAGTATAGTGCTCAATATCTAGGGATAAACCATTAATAATAAAAATAGATAAATAGTTCATGTATAAGCCTTTTGTAGATATCAGTGTGGACAGAGAAATGCTATGCATTAAGTACTCATGGCTGTTATATATATATCATATCAAATCTATAAGTGGAAAGGATAATCCAAATAGGTCTTTTTGATATAAAATATTAAAAAAGTAGATCTGTAGAGAACTCAATGTATAGAATGAAGAGCAATGTGTGTGTGTGTATGTATATATATATATATAGATAGATAGATAAGTAATATCAAATCTGTAAGTGTAAAGGATAATCCAAGTAGGTCTTTTTAATATAAAATATTAAAAAAAATAGATCTATAGAGAGCTCAATGTATAGAATGAAGCGCAATATGTGTGTGTGTGTATATATATATATATATATATATATATATAATATCAAATCTGTAAGTGGAAAGGATAATCCAAATAGGTCTTTTTAATATAAAATATTAAAAAGATAGATCCATAAAGCAAGCTTAATGTATAATATACAGAGCAATATGACATACATCAAAGGAAAACTTCTTCAGTTTTCAATGATGTGTTACGTTTTTTGTGTGTGTGTGTGTGTATATATATATATATATATATATATATAGAGAGAGAGATAAATAGAATATATTTGTAAAAAGACAATATGAATAAATGTGACACTGAGGTCATGAAGCACTTCAATGTTGATTCTGAGTAAGAAAGTGGAATATAAAGCTTGAAGATAAGAGAGTGATAACATTTTGCTTGGTGAAAATGGGAAAGTTTGGATTTCTTCTCTCTGAAAGTTTATTTTTTTCTATCTGTCAAGTGCCTGGCATACACACAAAAACAGATTTGGGGAAATGGTTTTGTCTTTGAGGAATTGAGGAAACACATGTCATTAACATGAAGAGAGACAGATGGGGCTTATATTTTTGTCGACGAAAACAAATTGGCAAATTTAAACAAAGGATGAACCAGGTTTTGAAGGTCGAAGTTATGAAGACAGACCCTGTCATTGACAAGCAGGTGATCTAGTTTCTATTTTTGGTAGACAGAGATCAGTCCGGGAATGGAGAAACAATTTTATCTCTTCCTTGAGAATCTAAGCCAAAATATCTCATTAATTAGATGAGACAGAAAGTTTATATTTTCATTGAAAAAATGTTTTGGGAAATTTTTGTGACCCATATTGGTGGCCATTAATGATGAAGTACAACTCAAGACTTCAGTGTTAAATAAAGAGTATTTAATTACAAACTGCAAATAAATATGTAAAACAGACAAAACATGTAAGAGTCAATCAAACTTATTAGCAAATTCAATGAATACCTTTTAGTAACATGGTTCTGCTTAACATTCAATAGTCACTTGATAATCACTCAATAATCAACTGGTAATCCACTTGTAAGCAACCAATAGACAACTTGTAGTCCACAACAGTAAGTAGCCTGAAACTGCTATTTATACACTTGGAAAATATATTCATAAGTCCAGAGTGTAGCACTTGAACCTCGGTGTCGGTAGTTCACATTTTCTTCCTATATGACCCCTCCTTTTTTGAGATGACATCTCTGGAGTCTATTTCTCTTCAGCTTGGGTTCAATATTCAAATGTTCCATTGCTGTTCTTTTCCTTTTATTGTACCTCCTTGGTTCACTAATTTCTGGTGGTGCGTGTATGTCAAACATGTCATACAATATTTCCATCGGTAAATCTTTCTGTGGGTTTAGTAAGTCAGTGAATCTGTTTTAACTGATTAAGGTGTTGCTTATGTTCCCACCTTCATCCCTGTACCATGTACATCATTTTTCCAATTCGTTTTTTTAATCATGCCATATTCCCAGAATTCTTTTCCATGTTGCTACATTTTAAAAAATACTTTATCAAGTTTAAAGTATTTATTCATATTATTTTGGTTCCTTGATGTTCTTGCCTTCCATTCTAGTAGTAGTTTGTTAAAAACGAACTTAATCTTCCTGGCGAACATCAGTTCTGCCAGCAACTTTCTAGACACTGTGTTTGGGTTTGGGTCACTTCTTGGGTGATAAAGGGGCATTCTATTGCCAATGATTTACTCTAAAATTCACTAAATGGGAATTGTTGTCTGTAATGATAGTGTCAGGTACCCTGAATCTTGCTAAAATCTAGTGTAAGAAAGTTATAGTGACCGTGGCAGTCAGTTTTATATCATTTAATATTTCTGGCCATTTAGTGTAACTATCTACCACATAGATAGTACGTTCTGTTTAATGGTCCTGCGAAGTCCATGTTTAATCTACACCATCGAATATCAGTTTTAGGCCAAGGCTGAAATTTAATAGCTGGTGCCTTTGCTGCCAGAGTACAACTTCTGCATGATTTTACTAAATCTTCAACGTCCAGTACGTATAACATTTCTTTAAGGATTTCATTCTTTGAAGATGTCTGATAAGGCACATTTGTGTTTGTTCAACAATTATGTTGAGCAGACCTTAGTTACAGTTTCTGGAAGAGAGTACTTAATTTTGTATGATCACCAGTTTACACAAGACCAGTACATTCAAACCCTCAGTCACAATTAATTGTGGCTTGATGCAAACATAACCATTGATGGCATCTGAACAGTTCCATCTACCAATCTTGGGTCAACCTGGGGTTTGTCTTTCAGACACTTTCCAATATTAATGGAATCATCTCTCTCCAGGCCCAGTATATTTATTGAGCTCTTATAGTTACAAAAGAAAAGTTGTAAATGAGGTCACTAAATTTTATAGGAAAGCTCCCAATTCTTATGTTAATATAATTAACAAAGAAGCAAAGGATATTACAAATAGAATGGGTATTGGCGACAAAGTTTGTACATTACTCATAGTTAAAGACCATGAAGAAGACATCCGCAATTGTCTCTCTTTTTGCCTTCTTAACCCTACAAAGATGGAACTCAGGGTTATCAGCCACATTATTATTTAAAATGTTGGTGATTTGCTGAGAGTAGCCACACAGGTAAATCAGTGACAAAGCACTAATGAGTGCATTACCTGGTTCAACAAAATTAATAACAAGAATGATTTGGTCTTCATTAAATAAGATATTTGTAATTTTTACCCATTCATTACTAAGAAAGATCTCATGGAAGCATGTATCTATTTAAAGAGAACATATAGAGGTTATTTTCCACTGTAGAAAATCTGTGTTATTTCATGGCAGAGAAGCATGGGTAAAAAATCCCATAATAATGCATTTGACTTTCTCCAAGGATCTCTTGACAGGGCAGAAGTTGTCCAAGCTCATGGGTATTTATATATTGAGTAAAATTAATAAAATTGTCCCTATAGACAGCCATGGAATATACAGGGATGACAGCCTGAGAATAGAAGAGCCAACAATAGCTTTCAAAAGAAGCTTCTTAAGACATTTAAGAAAATAAGCTTCAAAATTATAGTTAGGGGGGACAGGAGAATTGTCCAATATTTGGATGTTGAATTTGACCTCACCACTGGCACTGTTTCACATATGAAACTGAATGCTGTCCTCAGATAAGTAAACACCAGTTCAAACCACCTTTTGAGTGTTTATTAAGCAAGTTCTTCAGTGGGGTTTATTCTAGGATCTCAAGAAATTCATTCACAAAGTGAGATTTTTAATTATAAAAAAAAAATGAAATTGCTTTTAGAGAGGAGAGGTTTTTCACACCCCAGGCCCAGTCGAAATGTAAAACCAGAAGCAGGAATATGATCTGTTTTACACCCCCCCCCCCACACACACTTTTAATTTGCAGTTGAAACCAAAACTGGAAAGATATTTTTTAAGTTATTGGATAAACATTTTCTTAAAAACTCTTTATTAGCTCAGGTGTTTAATAAGACGGTGAAATTGAGTTATGGTTGCACTGGTAACTTGGAGAATGTAATTAAGAATCATAACATAAAAATTTTGGAGACAGAAAGAGTTGGAAGAGAAGAAAAGAAGATATACAACTGGAAAAATAATAATAATTGTCAATTGGATGGGGAGTGCTGCACGGAAGGTATCATTTACATTGGTGAGGTCAGTGATGAGAATGGTTTAAAAATACATTGGATGTACTAAGGGCCCATTCACTGAGAAATTTTATTATCATGCTTCATCTTTCAGCTTGAAAAGCCATAGAAATGACCCCAAGCTGGCCGATTGTGTCTGGGAATACAGACAGGTATGGCAGAAGCCCTTATGTGAGATGGAGCATCTTAAGCAAGGTAAAATTTGGCAGAATTTGCAGTAACAGTTGCTGACTGTGCCATGAAGAGAAATTAGCTATTGCCATGTATACTGATAAAGGTATTTTGTTAAATGAGAGAACAGAGATTATTCTAGGTGTAGACATTTAAGAAAATTTTTTAGATACCTATGAACCTAGATGAATGATATAAAACTCAATAAAATTTTTTTCCCTGCCTCCATTTATCTTCATATTTTTATCCATCATTTTCGGTGTTCTGGTATACTGGAATACTTTCCCAACTTGTATTTCCTTTGACTTGCCTAAGGAGACTTTGCGGTCAAAACCCTGGGTTACGAGGTAGGCTGGTAGTAATGGATATCGGCTCAGATTGAGGAATTGGAGAGCTGAGTTTAAATTCCAGTGGAATCCATTGCATTCATTTACATGCTAATACTCTTAGAAAAGGTATGAATCCTGGTCTTCTCTCCCCATCTATGGGTAAATAGCAGGACAGACTGGGTTCTATAGCCTTGGATGGCAACTGGTATAGGAGAAGGACAACTCTGAAATCAAAACTTGTGGATGGTCGTTTGGGGACCTTGTGGCATGTAGTGCACCAGGTCTCTGCATTTGGCTCTTCAAAAAGTGTGGTTGGTTCTCCACAAAGCCTTCACCACTATAATCAAATCATACATGCTGGTGTCTGGGTTGTTGGTTCCTGGGAACTGAGTTGCTTGACCCTCATACGACGGGAGAGTCTGGCATATTTCTAAGAAATTAATGTATTTTAGTTTTAACCTGACAGTATTTATTATTACTCTAAATGTTATTTTTATGGATACACATGTTTGAATAGATACTCCGGTTTTATAATATTTTATAATTGTGTGTGTGTGTATATATATATATATATATATATATATATATATATATATATATATTATTATTTAGCTGTTTTTCTGAAAAATCCTTTTGCTATTTCTATGTGCCACTTTTCATTGTGTGCCTTTTATTATCACTCTGTTAGACTAGGCTAAGCTCACTCCAGTTGAACATGTTCTATTAAATAGTTATTATAGGGAATTCGTATTGAATAAGTCATTTGGTATAAACATAATTTTCTTAACAAGTCCCTACCTGACATTAAAGAATTTATTCAGCAGCAGTCATCTCATGACTGGGTGTGGTCTTAGGGTTGCTACCCAGTTGAGAACCTGACCAGTTTCACCTCCAGGTATCTGGATTGAAAGCCAGATAGCTATTTATTCGTGCATCACATGTTTTGGACAAGGACACCTGGCAGAGTCAAATACCAGGTGTAGCTCAGCAAATGTTAAACAAACCTTCCCTGTCTATTTAATAGAACATGTTTAAATATATGATATCTGTACTTTATCTATCTATCTATCTATCTATATATATATATATATATATATATATATATATATATTAAAGGGGTGCTAAAAAGATCTATGAAAGAAGTGATTTCAAAAGGTGAGTTTTTCAGCCCCAACCCCTGATTATAGATTAACTTGTCACTTACTAAAACTTAGTGCAGCTTGTTCACTTATTGATAATCACATTCGAAGCAACCAAAATAGGACTATTAACATGTCAGATATTAGTCACTACTAGCAAAATGCTATACAGTACTTACTATTCTATTAATATTATTAATAATTCAAAATACACAAGGCCCTTATTATAAAAAATAAATCAGCTGCAAAAAATATCTTTTACCATAGGAGAAAGAATTTTGAAATGCATATAAAATATTTAAAAGGCATATAAAATAATTATAATTCATATAAAATGTTTAATATATTCATTTTCTGGGGTTGTATATTATTTAGCAGATCCTATCATTAAGCAATCTTTAGATTACCTGAAGTTTGGGTTGGGGCGTGAAACTGCCAGCCACCATGCAGTGTTGATTCTTATGTCCACAATGTTACACACAAACACACACACACACACACATATATAATGGCTGGCCGCTTGTATCCAAAGAAGCCCATTTACTAGGGTTGCTAGCCAATCCCTGTTGCAGACGACTGCTCAGGCACATTTGTGTTTTTTTACAACACCCACTGAGCCCACGTGGTGTTTACAGTAACTATGCTGAGCATACTTTAGTTACAGTATCTGGGAGAAAATCCATTATCTAATGTGATGAACAGTCTGAACAAAACCAGCATGCTCAGAATCTTGGTCATGATGACTTATGACTTTGTGCTAGCACAACCTTCATCTGCTGCCAATTAGTTTTGTCTACCTGATTTTACTTACAAGGCTTGGCTTAAGCCGTGGCATGGTTTTCAGGCACTTTCCAAAGGTGCCACAGGCTAGGATCACCTCCTTGAGACTAATAACATCCAAAAGTCACCTTCCTGTCAAATTGAACATGGTGAAATTTGAACTCAGGTCTCATGGTCAGAAAGTAAATGTTGTAGGCATTTGGTATATATACACTGACACTAATGATAAATATACATTTTGTTCTTCACCATTTTGTACAAATCTATTATAAATTGAATACTGTTTTATTACCACCATCAATCCTGTATGCAACAATTTCTTAAAGATATATATATATATATATATATATATATATATATATATATATATATATTATATATATGTAATTTTAAAAAAGTGATAAAAACAATATAAAAAATCATCTATCTATCTATCTATCTATCTATCTATCTATATATATATATATATAAAATATTATTATTATTAATGAATATCAAACACTTAAAATCCTATAAGTAATAATTTATATTTCATGAGAGCTCTAAAAAAGCGGTTCTCAATTAACAGCTACAAAACAAAAATCTTGAAGATTGAGAGTTGCTTTTTTTTTAGAACTCTCATGGAATAAAAATTATTACCTATTAATTAAAAGTGAATTTGATATTCATTTAATTAATAAAATTTAGCTCTGCCTTTTGACATAGAGCTCTCACTTTCTATATCCTCCTGGAAATTCCCCTGCACAGATTACCATATTGTGAACGTAGATATACGCATCTCTCTCTCTCAAGAACATATTTATATATATATATATATATATATATATATATATATATATATATATATATATAGGATCATATAAAAGGCAAAAATGGATCGCTAAAGCTTGAATTGAGGAAACGTCTCGAGAAAAGTTGATTCAAGAGGAATCCATTCACTTTTATCCTTATTGAGAAAGGCATGAATCCTTTTCTCTCCCTCCAGCTATGGGTAAAAATAAGTAGGACAGATAGTCGGTTCTATAGCCTTGGATGGCAACTGGTCTAGGAGAAGGACAACTCTGAACATGTATCTGGATGGTCGTTTGGGAACCTTTTTATTTGAGTGGACATTTATTTTGTATTCGTCCCTTCAAAAAAAGTGTGGATGGTTTTTTTATTTTTATTTCACCACTATAACCAAACCTCATGTGCTGTTTATCGGGCTGTCGGTTTCCTGAAAAATTTTTATTTTATTATTTCGAATCTCGATGGGCGGTTCGATTTTATATATATATATTTATATATATATATTTATATATATTATATATTTTTATTGTTCGATCTCGAAATATTTTTACAAACTTTAATTACACCTGACACCAAAACAAGGTAAAATGTAATATTAACATATGTCCAAAAACCATCATTTAGTGGAACACATATCAACTCATGACAAATGTTCAAAATGGTCTCTATTTCATTATTCACATGCAACAATTGTTGGATCATGGTTGGCAGAGTTTTGAGTTACTCCCACATGGTGTGAAAAGGCCCACAATGACATATTGATGAAACTTTTCTGCATTATTAATTTTTACTGCATAAATTGTTTTAGGTGAAAAAACCCCATATTAAAAATACCGAATATATATTATAGCCATTGAACTGGTCCTTCCTTGTTTTATCCATCTTTCATAGTAGATGTTCTAGTGCAACACAATCAATGTAATAAAAAAAATATTTACGGCCATCATGCATGAATGACATGCATCTTAATATTTTGAATGGTACATCCTCTAGCAGGTCTGGAATTTGTTATATAAATAAATTCGTGTAGACAGCTCCAGTAAAGATATGAAGGCAGAAGATATGGACTGGTGTGGAAGTCATTAGAAACAATTCAACTCCCACATTCATCACAAACTGATGTTGGTGTCTAGCCTGTATTGTACAATGGGAATTCTGATCCGTCCACAAATGTTGGTTGTGTAAATTTGTTATTCCGTCTCTTCCAAATGTTGCCTAATCCATAGATAAGACTGAAGATACAATAAATCATTGACAAAAGTTCTCCTGTGTGTAGGGATCAGTGGGCAAAAGACCTCGCACACATTGCAAAAGATACAGATGCAGGAGCTGCTTTTCAAGTACACACCATGCAGTACTATGAGATGTAAAACAAGCTCAGGTCACTTGACATGTGCTGATATGTAGATTGTCTCTGACAGCTTGTAGAATGTTTTCTTTGTGATCAGGTGTATGAATGGATCTTGGTTTTCCTTGATCCGTATTTTGTGGTGCCAGAGATCCTTTCTGAGTAAAGTGATGATAAACAGCAGCAAAAGTTGGATGACTCAGCTGCTTTTGATCTGGAAATGCAATCTGATACAGCCATGTAGCCATATGTAAAAATCATATTTGCCTGCTCATGATATGAACATCCTGCCATTGTTAAATAGAACACTTCTAAGTTAACTCACTACTACACACTTTAAACATTGAAGACAGACTATCAAAAAATGAACATGAATGACAAATGTAACCTAGTCTATATAGCAACACAGTACCATCTACCATAATCATTGCATTCTTAAACTTAACTTCAAAAGGACTTTGCAGACATATGTTTTTGAATGGCACTCCTTTTTTTGGTACAGAGTTTGTATTATATTTCTGAGATGAGGTATTATGTACAGTTTTTACATTAGTCGGACTATTGTCCTCATCTTTGTCGCCATGGCGATCCGAGACGTTAGATAAGGAATTGGTCAGTATAAGTAGTACCCTACAACGCAACAACTACCCTGGGTACATGGCAGCAGCCCCAAAAACTGGGATAGGCGGGTACAAGAGGAGGAGGAGGAGGAGGACAACAACACTCAGAAAACAGTCTGCCTGCCTTATGTGAAGGGGTTATCAGAGAAAATACAAAAGATCTGCGGTCCATATAACATCAGGACAACCTTCAAAAGCGTGACAACACTTCGCAGGTATCTCTCACGAGTGAGACCCCCATAGAGAGGAACATGACTAAAGACTGTGTATACGCTATCCCATGCAGCTGCGGAAAGGAATATAAAGGAGAGACAGGCCGCCCCCCTCAAGGTAAGGCTTCAAGAACACCAGAAAGCTGTAACGCGAGGGGAAGGGAGAAAAAATCAGGCGTGGCTGACCACATATGGAGAGAGAAGGAGATCACCGCCCCCTGTGGGATCATGTTGAGATCATAGACAGGGAACACCATTGGAAAATTCGTAAACTTAAGGAATCAGCACATATGCTAGGCCACAAAAATCTCCTGAGCCGACCAAGCATAGAAATAAATACAATATGGGAACCAGTAATAAGGAGTGCAATATGAACTCTGGTAAAGACATGCAATGATAACAGCAAAAAATTGCAATATGAGCACTGGTAAAAATGATGCTGAAAACATTAGGTTTATAATACTCAGAAGTTCATACCGAGATGTCCTCAAGGACACATGGCACAGTGGATAAAGGCGTTGGTTAGATCCAGTGACAGACCCAAAGAAGGTGAGTTCAATTCCTGGTTAAGGCAGTGGAGAACTTTCAGAGGGAAAATTAGCAGGAGATAACTGATAACTGACATCCATCAAACATGGCACGTGGAATTAGAACAGTCTACCCCAGCGATCGAAATAAAGGGTTCAGTTCGAAATTCCAACCACCTGAAGAAGGCCGGAGCGTACAACGGCCGAAACGTTGTGACAAATATGGCGACAAAGATGAGGACAATAGTCCGACTAATGTAAATACTGTACATTTTTGGTACACCCGTAAATATGTAATATGAAAAATGTTTTGAAAAAGATCATCCTCATATAATATTAGTCTCTCTCTCTCTCTCTATATATATATATATATATATAATATTAGTGGTATATATATATATAGATATGCAAATATAAAAGTGAACACTTAGAGATGACAGTCTGTTTCATCCTAGTTGCAATCGACAGGCCACGATTGCTGTTATTTTTCTCAGCTATTTATATATACTGGTCAGTGGTGCATTGTGGGTAGTCTATTTTGGCGGTTATTCAAAAAAAAAAAAAAAATCAAAAACTTGCAAACTTTGCTTGGAGGAAAAAATAGCTATCATTACCTTCCCAGATCAAAAGAAATTACTAAATAAAAGATCTGAGCTCATCTCAAAATGCAGACGTGAAAACAAATTTTTTACTACATTACTTAAAAATCAAAAACTGAATAAAATAAAATAAAATATAATAAAATAAATAAATAAACAAACAAACAAAATGACAATAAAATAAGCAAAATAAATTGACCCAAGCAAATTACCAAATCACACCCGTTAGAATAGATGAAATAGAATAAATAAATAAGAAATAAAATCAATGAACCCAAATAAAGTAAATAATAAACAAATTAACAAACCATTATGACCAAAATATTAAACTATAGAAATCTAACCAAAAATCAGACGAAAAAAATAGCTATAACTGTTATATAATGATAAAGAAAAATAAATACTACTTAATGTTACTTAAAAATCGAAAACTGAAAAGTGTAAATAAAAATATACAGTATAATAAATAAATAATAAAAACAAGTAAAATAAATTAATCTAAATTCATCCAAATAAATAAATAAACTAACAAACTGATCCCAATAAAGTAACCATTAGAAAAAACAAATAAAGATAATCAATCCAAATAGACACATGAAGTAATAAACAAATTAAAAACTGCTCTTGCCAAAATAATAGTTAGAATAAACTGCAAAAATCAACCCCAAAATTGAATAAATAGCTTTAATTACCTTCCCAAACCAAAACAAAACTATTAAATAAGCGATATAAATAAAATGTTATTACGTTAATAAAAACACTAATATAAATAAAAATATATATATATATATATATATATATAAGATAAGAAATATGATAAGAAATAAAAAATAAAAATAAATAAAAACAAGCAAAATAATTTAACCCAAATAAACAAATAAACAACTTCCGGCAAAAATAACTGCCAGATTAGACTACCCACAATGCACCACTGACCATATATATATATATATATATATATATATATATATAAATAGCTGAGAAAAATAACAGCACTCGTGGCCTGACAATTGCATCTAGCATGAAACAGACTGTTGCCTCTAAGTGTTGACTTCAATGTTCACTTTTATATTTACACATACTCTATCTCTGATATTGAGCACTTTATCCCATAAATATAGCACATCTTAAGAATATATTTCTTTTATATATATATATATATATATATATATATATAATATTAGTGGTATATATATATATATATATATATATATATATATATATATGCATACACAAATTTCCAAGAGTATAGAATTCAGGTAGAACTCAATGTCCTGAGTAAGAATATAATATAAAAGTCTCAAACACTAATATTCCATGGTTATAATTTATTACATTGGAATTGTAATCACAATCCAATTAATCAGACCTACAGTAGGTCTGATTAATTGAATCGTGATCTCAATTCCAATGTAATAAATTACAACCATGGAATATTAGTGTTTGAGACTTTTATATTTATTTATATATATATATATATATATATATATATATATATATATATAGGAAATGCTTAACACATCATGAAAATATGGTAAGAAATCATGATTTATTTCAACCATTAAGTCTCATCAGATTGAAGATATAAGTAGTATCAATGTACAAACAATGGCTTAAATTTATCCAGACAAAAATTTTGAAAAAAAAGAAAAGAAGAATAACAGGGAAAGGGAACAGTAAGTTGAGGCATCTAACTTAGAAAATCTATTTTCAGGGCATTGGAAGCCATCAGCTATTGATAGGTGTGGTGAGAAATATATTAACATTGAGACACACACACACACACACACATATATATATCTATATACACACACACACACACACAAATACACATATTGCTCTTCATTCTATACATTGAGCTCTCTACAGATCTATTTTTTAATATTTTGTATTAAAAAGAACCACTTGGATTATCCTTTCCACATCGATCTGATATTATTTATATATATATATATATATATAAGATAATTTTCTACAATTGAAGAAAAATTCTGAGATAGATAATCCACACAAAATATATAATCAAAGATAAGTTATTTTAAAAAAAAAGCAAAAAATATTCTTAAAAAGATCAGCAGGTGTACAGGTGTATACTGAATATGCTGGCATATATCGATTTATTTTAATGCATAGAAAAATTCTTTTGAAGATCAAGGTTCATCCAATAGTATGACTAAAATGCCTGTCACCTTGTACAGTGGAATAGAAGGCCATCACATGTACCATGCAAAACTGTGATACTACAACTAAAATTAACTTCTTTGACAGTTTCAAGTATTACTGGAACTACCATAATTATTTGCATATAATATGCAGCTGTAACTTTGATCTATAGAACTCTGGAAAAAAAAAATAGAGGAGGTCTGATCAAAAAAATATTGGGACTGCTGCTATGGTAATGGAGCTTAAATACACAGAGTGAAGCCTCTTCATACAGGTTGACCTTGAACTCTTTCACGCATGCACACTAAGTTGTATCGTTCTCACTCACTTGTTTGTTTATAGCAGTGCTTGGAAGGAAAGTGTGTAGAATGTGTTCGTTTCACCACACCACAGAGTTCCATCAGTGACCATGGCTTGTGAAGCAGTTTTTACCCAAGGATAACATTCCCCAGGTTCGACAACCACCATATTCCCCAGATCTTGTCTCTTATGACTTTTTCTCTTTCCTCAAATTGAATATCACTTGAAAGAAACAATTTCAGGACATAGAGGAAATCCAAGAGAATGCAACGAAGCAGCTGCACATTATTCCAAAAAGGAGTTCCAGGAATGCTTCCAACAATGGAAATGACACTGTGTAAAATGTGTGTCTTCAGAGGAGACTACTTCAAAAGAGATTAAATGCCAGATTGATATGTCTTGTTTTCTTTTTATAGCACCAGTCATGATACTTTTGATCAGGCCTTGTGCGTGTATATATATATATATATATATTAGAGTATGTAGTTTATATTTTATATAATAAAGAAACAATTTATATAAATAATTAAATAGCAATGTTAATGTGATTAATGGCAAAATCACTTTGCTAACAAGACTTAATGAGACATTAACTTACTATCAATTCCTTGAATAATAAGATCCTTATATTTGAGTTATTGACAGATTTAAGACACTTGTCAAGCACTTTCAACAATTTCAAATTGTCATCTTCAGGGCACAATTTTCTTATATATAGGCAAATACCAAGATGAATGACATGTAGACTGAATGATGTTTTTTTTTAATTATGCTATTTATTGACAGTTGAATATATGTTTTGGAGCATGCAATGTCACAACACCAGAGTTATGTTCAAATTGATCAAGTGAGAATACATATAACAAGAAAATTTTGTGGATTTCTAACTTTTCAAAATTCAAAAACATAAGGATGTTATTATTCAAGGAATTGATAGTCAGTTAATGTTTCATTAAGTATTGTTAGCAAAGTGATTATGTCATTAATCACATTAATATTGCTATTTGTATAAATTGATTCTTTATGGTATATAATGTGTGTGTGGATGGGTGTGAATTGGGATCAAATATGGATTAAAATTCAACAGAATGATAAGGAATAAATAAGAAGCATTTATAACTTTGACATTTTTATTTTATGATTTAGAATAGATTTTCTGTAACTGGGCATCCTGTTTGACCAAACAAATTCCACAATTCAACTTCTCCAAGGACTTCTTGTAATAAAGCCCTACAAAAAAGAATCTCTCAAGATTCAATAAAATTATTTTTACAAAGATTTTCTTTAAAAATAATTTATTTGTTACTTTGTCTTGAAAGTTTCATTAAAATCCGACAATTATCTGATTTTTGCAAGAATTTCCAAATCTGTGATTTTCACTAAAAAAGGTGTTAAAATTTCCTATGCTAAGATTTGGTACAACATCGACACCAGAGAAACAAGATTTTTAACCTAATGTTCTAAAAATGGATTGAAAAAAAAAAAAAGAAGGAATTTTTACCTAAAAGATCCTTTAATCTTTCCTCTTAATAATAACATAAGGATTTTGACAATAAAACATTGTTTTTGTTAAGTTTTGTACATTATCTTGTCATATATGTTCATTTTTTAGTGAATCTTTGGAGATATCTACTTATATGCAATCCAAAGTGCTGAAAAATTGGCTGGTTCCTTGTACTGCTCAAGAAAGTATCTGACTCCTCCTGCCACTTTCTGTTTACAAATGTTAGATCTGACCAAAAAATAGGTTATTGCTAACAAATCTAGGTTTGATTAGCTCAGTTCTCACATTCAAAGTTAAAAAAAAAGCATTTACACACCATTGGGGGTGATGAGTCATTATCGATCCTACAACATCTTTCCCACAAATGAAATGTTGCTAACATCTTGGTACTCTATTGTTATTTTCATGACAGATGTTTGTGCAACCCACAGCTATTTGTTCCACCATGCCAGACCTTTACAACTATGTCCAACCGGACCACATACACTGAGTCAGTTCATTTCCATTCCTTTCATATTGGTGAGAATGAAGTTCTATTTAGACAGCTTCCTCTCCAGAATTGTTGTATGATGGAACATACAACAGAATTCCAAGAAGATGCTTCCCTAATCACTATGATCTTAACCTTATCAAGATGAATGTCAACCATTATCTATCCTACATATCCCCATAATATGCACATCTTGCTCCCTCCCTGTACATGCTGATCTCATTTAGTAACTCTACTTTAAGTGGCTCTTGAGTTTTGCATTGAGTCAACATGGAAATAAGACTGGAAGTAACAGAAATGTTGTTCTACAGAAGGATGATGAGGATACCATGGACTAAACATGTGCAATGATAAAATTTTGAAGAAAATGGAAACAAAAAGCAAACTAATGTTTAACATCAGAAAGATAGTTGAGATTTCTTGGGCACATAATGAGGAAGGACGGCTAGGAAAATCTGATATTCACAGGACAGATAGAGGGAAAGAAGGCTAGAGAAAAGCAACGTATAACATACTTACTGAACTTGAGTAAATAGATGGCAGAACAGGGCTTAGGAGAAATAACAGGAAGACAAAGTTTATTAAGAGCTACAAAGGACAGGAAGTTGTGAAGAGCCATGATTGCCAACATACTGAGGGGACACGACTTATAAAGAAGATTAGTATTAATATTTTTTTTCATTTCTGTATTCTTTACAGAAAGCATATTTTTGTTTGTATCTGAAGTAATTCAGTGATAAAAATAGGATTTTCTTTATGTAGATATGTGTGTGATATATATATATATATATATATATATATATATATATATATGTGTGTGTGTGTGTGATATATATAAACCTTGACAAACAAGAATACCGCCTTTGAAATACAGGGAGGTCATAAAAGATGGCAATTTGTTTGGTGAAGAAATATAACTCTCAGTGGTAAGAATATATCACATTGAAAAAAAGAGTCAATGTAGCTTTTGGTAGGATGTGAGACAGTTAATTGTACCTTGTCACTTGGAATGCAGCTGAAAAGAGGCTATGATTGCTGAATTGAATCATTTAATAATAATGTTCATTCAAAAATGATACAAGGAGGAAAATATAAGAGATACACATTCTATTTCTCAGTCCATATATAATCTTGTACGTAGAATAGTTTTCTATATTACTGGAATCTGTATTGTACACACACACACATAATTTCAAATATTACTAAAAGTGTATCAGTAAAAGTATAGTATGAATGAAGACAAAAGGAAAACTTTATATATCAAATTTTCTTTCTGTCTTTATTTACATATGTAAAGTCTGTTTGTGTACAAAATTTTATTATGGCTTGAAAAACATTTTAAAAGTATATATTGACATAATATAAAAGCCATATATGTGTGTGTATATATACATATTTATTCAAAATGCCTTATGTACAGGGTGCTATGAATAAATTGTCTAAATTATGCAAAAAGGAAAATAACACCAACATCTCATTTTAACAGATATATTTACCAAAATTACACAACAATATGAAGTACTAGAAGGTAAATTTATTTAATAAAATCGCAATTGTCTTCAACATTTCTACAACTTTGAAATTTCCTGCAACTCTTCTGAATGGTCTCCTTGTTTAAGTTGGTGAATGCTGCCATAATCCTTACCCTCAGTTCATCTTTGATGTTACAAGGAGTTTTGTTGGTCTCTTGCTCAACTGCACTTCACACATAATAATCAATGCAGTTTGTGGGGGTTAATTGACCAGATGTAAGGGTTGATGTGGACATAGAAATTGTCTGACAGCCATGACTTGGTAAAGGAATTTTTTATTTTCCAATAAAAAAAACCTATGAAAAAAAATAGTTCAAACAAATGTTTGAGGTAACATTTAATTTATATAGGCACATGACAAATCCTGCTGACATCAGCCAGATTTAATAACAAATGTTAAATTTATTGTTAACACAAAATAATGAATTAGATGAATTAAATGCATGTATGTAAAAATAATCAATGCTGATGAAATATACCCTTTTACAATAAAAATTATAAATGTTGCATAAGATCTTCAGAAAGGAAAAATATATATAAAATGTAGAAAAGGAGAAAATATTTCTCTGAATAAATTTCAAAGAATTGGTACAATTTTCAAAGCAAAGTTCATGTTAACCGTGAAGAAGAGAACAATCACACCAGCAGAATACTTTTCTTTGATGTGGGAGCGACTTTGATGTTCCTTTTAATTCTTGACTGCTAGTTGTAAAATTGCTTTTGTATAGTTTTTCTTTCTGGACTGGGAAGCCTTGGGTTCCAGCAGCGGATGTTCGTCGACTTTCTGAATTAAATCCAAGGCCCTCTTTTTTAACCATCAGGTATGCTCCAAATTCACTTCTTGAAATTTGGATAGAAACCTTTTGATCGGTTCTGGATGAAAACAAATTCAACTTTTTTCCCACAAATTCAAATTCACCAAAATATTTTTGAAATTGAAAAATTCTGCATTCTCTCAGAAAAGCAGACAATACATGCTCAAGCAGCTTAAATTTCTTATAAGTGTTCTCCTGCTTGTGCTTCATAGTACAACCCTGTTGCCAGACATAGGGTCTTCTAGCAGCTACCCTCTTGAACCAGGGCAGAACTACCTCCTCAAGGCACTTGATGTAGTCCTCCATGTTGAGTTTGAGGCCATGTGGGAAGATGAATGGAGGCATGTCAACATCACTAGTGATCACACCAAACAATGTGATATTGACTGGATATATCATCTCTTTCCAAATCCTCTGCACTGTCCTCAGATGGATAACCCAAAATTCTGAAATGTTTGTATTGGAGAATCTGGTTCAATTGCCAAGCAGTCGAGCAGGCTGTTTCTAAATTTCTGGCAATGGAGTGAATTGTGTCATGGTGCTTTTTTTCTCATAGACAGTGCCCAACTGACCCTACTATACTGTGAAGTCCACAAAATCAAAAACAATGTGCTTGTGTGAAATTAAAAAATATGAAATGGTGAAAATTTATCCATTGCACCTGATTGAAGGCAAGATGGATAGAGAGAAAGCACATATAACTTACCAAGAAAGCATGAGTAAATGGATGCTGGAGCAAAGTTTAAGAGAGATAACAAAAAAACAATATTCATTAAGAGCTAAAGGAAAGGAAATTGTGGAGAGCCATGATCAGCAACATCATGAAGGGTCACAGTACTTAGAAGAACTTTTACTCAAGAATGTAGAGTGAAATTGGTTGACCTGGGTAACTGGGCATTCGTTATATTTCGCAAATTATCTATCAAGGATTTTTACCTAAATGATTAAATCTATTATCACATGAAAGAATGAATTCTGCTTTTTAAATTTATTAAAAATGAAATTATTCAAAGAAAGCTAATGTAACACATGGTGTACAAAATAATGATTATATTTCTGTAATTTTGCAATTGCATTGATTATATTTTTTGCATGAGTAATGTGGGATTTCTATCTTTACAATGAAATCTATTGCTGGATGTAAGAAAGAATTTCTGCTTTTTTAAATCATTAAAAGTGGAAATATCCAAAGCTGACATGAAAGAAAAGCAATTAGCAGCCTGTTCTTATTACTTACTAGTTTACAGTCAAATCATGCTGAAAACACCAGTTCTTATTTGATCATGGAAGCTAAGTTCAGTCAGTAATTAGATGGGGGACTTCTTGGAGACAGCAGGTACTCTAAGAGACCTCCTTCAATCTGAAATATGTTTCAGCATTAAATAACCCACAAAGGGTTGATAAACTGTAAAAAACAAATCCTTCATCTCATTACTTACTACCCAAGTCTAGACTTGGCCTATACCTGCATTTTTAACTCTAAAATGTGTCTATCATTTGGACTGTAGTATAAATGATACCAGTGTCTACTTTTTGGACTCTTCATTATATATTGACATTAAATCATGATATGAAAGTTGTCCTGATAGATTGTTCAATAACCTCAGTGGGTTATTTAATGCCAACAAAATTTTTATTGCTGGTAATAATTTTTTTGCAAAAATGTATTGCTGGTAATAAAATCTATTTTTATACTTTCATAGTGTTCTGACCCCAGTTTGGAGTTAGCTATTTGCACATAGCTGGGTCCTAACAGGTATTACCACCCAGGATCAGAGTGGAGCATCAGCAATTAAGAAGTGGTTCCACACTCCTCAGAACTTCCTGATCAGTGGCCTTGCTGCCAGATGTGGTTTATCATCATACCCAGGATGCAAAAGTTGTCCTGTATGACCGCACATCTATATCCTTTCATACTACTGTGGGTATCCCACAGATCTCCATCCTTGGTTCTATGCTGTTTTTAATCTTCATTAACTACCTTCCTGATGACATCTCCTTTAACTTGGTATCTACACTGACAACATTACCATTTACTCCTGCCTCCATAGTAGACCAGTCAGACATGGTCAAAATGGCAATAGATGTGAATGACCTCAAAACCATCAATAACTGGGGCAAATGATGGCTTGTCAAGTTTAATGCCTCCAAAACTAAACTTTTCTCCATTAATCATCTGAGAGGCCCCTCTCTCCCATCCATCAACATGGCTAATGCTATTCGTTCTCAGCTTACATGAAGTGGAAAGAGTATATTAAATCCATTGCTAGGTCAGCTGCTAAGAAAGTCGGTTCACTGTGCCAGGTGAGACAATTTTTCTCACTGGAATACAACTTGCATATCTATAAGTTTACCATTCTTCCATGCTTAGAATATTGCTACCATATATGGTTCGGTGTGCCTGCTATTTACCTGGGGCTTCTTGATAAGATCCCAAGAAGAATCAGCAATATTATTGGTCCTGATCTGGTTGCTTGAATTCTGTCACTTGCTTACCACCATAAAGTTGTCTCTCTGTGCCTTTTTTATAAATACTTTCATGGTAATTGTTCGGATGAGCTCTTTGCTCTGATACCATGACTATATGAGTTTCAGTGCAATATTAGACTGGTGGCAAGATCATATCGATTTAGAGTTGAGCTAGATGTAGCTCTGACTTCTATGCTGACAGTTTCTTTTCTCACACTTCTCACTTGTGGAACTCTTTTCCAGCCAACTTTAATCTGCAAAAATTTAAATGCAATGTCAATCACTATCTACTGCCCTCCTGATTGCTCTTTTCTCTTTCTACTCCTTACTAATGTCTCTGTTCCTAATTCCTCCATACCCTGTAACTCCTTGCATCTTTGTGGCTGTACTGCCTTGCTTGGGGTGATACCAATTTTAAAAAAAACAAACAGAAAGGTTTTATATATTATTAAATTAACCAATGTACTCACATTAATGAGATATTTAGTTGTTATGGTAACTAGTAACCATATTTGATTAAACAAGAGATCGGATTGTATAACTAACAAATATATTAAATCACATTGCGATTTCTATTTATTTTTAAAAATTCTGTTAGATAACACATTTGATATTCATTAACTCTGACTGGGAAAGTAAAAAAGAAATTCTGTCAATTCCATTTAAAAAAAGTAAGAAGCCTGTAAGTTGATAATTGTCCAATGTTATTGGTGTTGAGTAATGCTTACGGTTACCATAATAACTGAATATCTCATTATGAAAAAGTGACGCTCAGATTGCATAACTGACAAATATATTAAATCATAGTGTGATTTTTCTTTTTTTTTGTTTTAACACTGTAGATATTCATTAACTATTACTGGTAAAGTAAAAAAGAAATATCTGTCTAGTTCAATTTATAAAAGTCAGCAGTCTGCTAGTAATTTGGTAATTGCCCATACTATTAGAAACTACTGAAATCCAGTGCTTATATATTTTTTGTAACGCTACTAATCAGGCAGTTCCAAAACACAAAGAAGAAAGTTTTCCATGAGAAAATATTGGGAAATAATCAACAACATTCATTTGTTCATTAGATATTGATTAACAAAAAGGCTTTTTATTTTGTTTCATTAATATTTGCTTTCATGTTTTAGGATTTATACTTACTATTATTCAACATACCTACTGAGTTTTGCTTCCAAAGATATCTCCAGCAAATGACAATGTGTTTTATATGTATTAATAGGATATAGAATCCAAAGGTTGATAAATTGGATAAAGTGTAAAACTGTTTTATAGACTTGATAAAGCATTTTGTCATCATCAGATCAGATTCCTTAGATTAGAACAAAAGAAATATAAATATATATATCTGTATGTGCTTTAATATAAAATCATTATTACCTTTTCCTAGTAAGCTGATATTATGATAGTTTCCTGGTAAGAGATTGCTTTTCAGAAAACCTAAAGTAATACCTGAAAATCCTAGAAACTATAATAAACAAAAAACATTATATATATATATATATATATATATATATATATATATATATATAAAATATAATTTCCAATATATATATATATATATATATATATATATAACCACTTTAAACATTATTTTTAGTGGATATCCATACTTTAGTAAACACTTCGTTTACTTTTTTAAATGTTATATTTATTTTTGTCTACTGGTTTGAATATTTGAGAAATCTTATTAAAGAAAGAAATAATGCAAACTCTGGTAGAATTTGATAATGTGTCCCCCTTTGTAGGAGAAACCATCATTAGATTCGATGTGCATTTAATTGAATAGGCATGAAAAACTGAAGTTGATTATGCAAAGCTGATCTTTTAAGTACATTTTTCTTGTTTGGATTCTTGTAAGTTCATAACTGCCAAGTTTTGTATCTGAAACATAAATCAACTTCTGAAGAAGTAGTGTATTTTTACTTACTCATCTGACATATTTTTTTATTACTTTAAACATTATTTTAGTCTCTCTCTCTGTCTCTCTCTCTCTCTAGATATATATATAATTAAGTTATGAAGAACTTGGTAAACCGAATGCGTAATTCCAAGGAGGATGAAATCCTGAGAGCTCAATGTGAATACAGAGCTAATATTTAATGAAAAACAGACCACTTTTAAGGTACCATTACAACAATTTATTTCACCAAAATCCTTTTTAAAGGACTCCGAATCATCAGGTAACAATTCCAACAACGAAATGAAAGGAAAAATGGTAGACAAGGTAGAGTATAGGGAGGGGTTAATTTCATATCTCTCTTAAGCATGCTTTATATTGGGGTAGGAGGAGTGACCGAACCTTGACCTATTTAGATGGTTAACTTAACGGAAATGATATATAGGTATAGGAGGGGAGTGGGGAGAAAAGAAAAGGAAAAATGGAAAAGAGAGAGGAGACAGACGACAGTAATACAGATATATCCAAATGAGTGTTACGGCAAAGAGAGAGGGGAGAGGGAAGTGAATCGAAAGAGGCTGTAATTTTGTTTTAACAAAATTATGTAAAAAATAGATTTCAATGCTTGATAGAAATTTAGATGTCTAAAAATTGATGAATGTTATCAATTTAAACATTTAATTTTTTAAGTAAATAGTTTAGGGACTTAATATAAGTTAACTACTATTTTTATTAGCACATTTATCGAGAACATATTAAAGAAATATTTAAAATTATAATAGTTTATTTACCCGACCAATTGTACTTCCATAATATTGTAAAAAATTTTCGGTAACAATAACATCTATATTAGTTTTACTTTTAATCTAATTTATGAATGCAATTTTTCTTTATTATTATATGGGTAAACTTACTTAAGGTTTAGGTTTCATTATTTAATAATATTTGAGGGTAATATTAAAGATTTTGTTTTCTTCTTATATGTATCTCACAAACATATTCATGCAAATCCATATATACATACGTTTATTTACATGTGCAAATACACACATAGACACACGTGTAACAATATACACAAATGTTCATCTATCTTCATATATAAATTATATATACATACATTTCTCAATCATTACCTATATTTTAATATTTGAAAATTATTTAGATTTTAGTTTGATTTTATAGTTAAAATTTAACTTTAGAATGATTATATATAATGACAAATCTTGACAAGTGGATCACTATTTTGTTGACTTGATGAAGAGTTAGATTCTGTTACTCAGATCATAACAAAAGATATATATATATATATATATATACATATATATATATATATATATATATATATATATATATATATGTGTGTGTATGTATATGTGTTTGTTTAATATTAAATCGTTAATACTTTTTCTGCTACACTGGCGTCCCTTGTTTGGGATGAAAGAATAAGATTTTGTGATTTCTGTTCAAAAGCCATTATTTTAATTTCTGCTGTTTTCTTTTCTTTGAATTTTTTTTTTGCTTTGTCAAAAATTGTTTTTATGTTCTGCCAGCTTTTTGTAATGAATTGAAGCTAAATCCTTATCCAGTTTTTTCAAAATGGGCTGAAAATAAAACGTCTATTTTTTATACATATATATAGGTATGTCTTTGCAGTTTCAATGTTGACAAGATGTATATAAATAGGATAGACAAAGTCTGATAAATAAGACAAAGTGAAAAACTGTTCTGTTGACTTGATTACACATTTCGTCATCTATGTTTTATTTCTTTCACTTCACAGTTGATTCTAAATCAGTGTTTTAGAAACCACTGGTTGCATATAATGGAAGATTAAAAATATCAATAAAAAAAAAAAAGGTTATTGGAACCTTTCTCCTTTTTTGCAAAATATCAACTTAGAGAAATTTATCTTTAGAATTAGTCACATTAACTTTTTTTTTGATCAGCATATGCTGATTCTGTTGTTTCAGGAAGTACCTGAAACTTTCTACCTTGCTTTATCTTGGTAAAACTCATATTGAACTAAAATTGCTGCCATATCTAGTTTTGGAGCTGCTCAATCTTCACTTTGTAGCCTTGACAGTATTCCAAATCATTTACATGTTCTTATTCCACACTCTGAAATCTCTTTCTTACAGATGCAACATTGCAAGCCTATTGCTATTTCTATGGCATTTACTCAGATGAGTACTCCATTCTTTAGTTGCACCAGTTCATATCTTTATAGTTATGATATCCCATGCCACTTCCACATAGTCAAATCAGCTTCATTTTTCCCATATTTCAAATAGACGAATGTTCCACTAAGTAATTTTTAACAAAAGATTTGTGGAACAGGCTCTTGTGTGAAAACTTTTTGAAAAACTACAATCTTAACTGCTTCAAGTTAAGGATTAATCATTATATATCATCCCTATCTTCATTTTTTACCATCACTTCCTTTCATTCATATCACACACCTCATTTTTTTTTTATAATCATTTTACCCCAAACAAGGTGATAATGCCACTAAGATGCAAAGTGTTACTGGGAATGAAAGAGAATGAAAAGACATTAGAGAGGGTAAAAGACAATAAAAGAACAGATTTCAGGCAAATCCAAGATGGTGATTGATGATACATTTAAATTTTTGAAGAATGTAGGAAAAGCAGGTAAGTAAGAAACTGGAAGAGAGTCCAAGAGGCAAGAAGTATGGGAAAAGAAACTATTATAATAGAACTCAGTTATCAACAGTAAAACGGTGAGACTGAGTTGTCAGTCTGGTAGTATGCTTAATTTCATTCATTCAAGATATCAAAGAGATGAGCTCGTAAGAACTGCTATGAAAATATTTATAGAAAGGACAAAGGGAAGCCACGTCATGGTGTTGAGAAAGTAACTGAAGTCAAGATGCTAGCTCACAATCAATAACATTACAGATTATTCTTTGGATTTTGTTGAGAATCTTAAGGTATAGAAGTAATACCAGATCAGATATGGCAGTAATATTCAATGCACAGATAAATGATAGATATATAAATGTACAAAACAGATTTTGGTACAGAAAATTGTCTCACACACTTAGCAAACAAACTTTCCTGGCAGTAGACCTAGCAATTGATTCAATATAATCACTCCCCTCTGCTGTTACTGGAAAACATGAAACCAAAAAAAGAAAATGAATTGCTCTCCTGGAGGTTAGAATCAACCATACTGATGGAGGTCAAAAATGCTTCCCTATTATGTTTAAAGGATAGCAGTTTCATTTTGGAGGTGTTAAAATTTATGAGGTATTTATTGTTTGTCTATACTTCTGAGATGAGGTATTATGTACATTATTTACATTATTCGGACTATTGTCCTCATCTATGTTGCCATATTTATTACAATGTTTTGGCCATTGTACACTCCGGCCTTCTTCAGGTGGTTGGAATGTCGAACATAACCTTTTATTTCGCTCACTAGGGTAAACAGTTCTAGTTCCACGTGCTACAGTGGTGAACCAAAAAACTTTTATAGTTGAGTTAAAGGGAAATAACTGAGACATTCAGAAGAGGCATGGCATGTAGAACTAGAACCATCTACCCCAGTGGTTGAAATAAAAGGTTTGGTTCCAAATTTCAGTCACCTTTAGAAGAGTGGAATGTACAATGGCTGAAACATTGTGAATATGGCAATGAAGATGAGGATAACAGTCTGAATAATGTAAATAATCATAGTACCTCATGACAGAGTACTATAGACAGATCTTTTAACCTTCTACCTTGAGTGGATCGAGCCTTCTATTAGATGAGCTTTAGTATAAAAAAAAAGTAGTCTCTAACTTGATAAAGGTCATTCCTGCTGAAGATATTCCTCCACTCCTATTGAAACAATATTTTGATTCCGATTTCTCTCTGTGAGGAATACATTCTTCCACTTAAATTTATGGAATCCTACTTTCAGATTTCCACTCAGCTACCCAATCAATTCTTTCGTATCAGCCACTTCTCATTTATTATAAGAAAACTATTCTAGTAAGAAAATGCTGCTGACAATATTATCGCAGCCCGTCTTCAGCTGGCATAACAATATATTCCCAATATAGATTTAATGTGTATAATGCACAGTGGTAATGCATAAATGAAAAGCCGTTGCCTTTTGTTACTTTTACTTATGTTTGAATACAACAATCTCTCGGGCTCATAAAAGACAACCTTGCATTCTCTGTTGATGTGGAGTGCATTTTCTTCAGTTGTATACATTTTCCAGATGAAGTGAACTGCTGCATTCTCTCTTTTCAAACAAGAGAAAAAGAAAGAAAAAAAAAGAAATGCAAATAAATAAAACAAAAAGGTATGGTTCCCTTATTTTGAAATGTTTTAGCAAGTTTCTGTGTCCATTCATATAAATTCTTGGTTATAATAACAATGCATTTGCTGTTGGATAATGGAAAACCTGATTCGTCTCCTTCTCCTCTACACCATACATATATTTTTACGTGGATTTGTCAATCTAATTTCTTATTTGTATGAAGTTTATTTTTGTAGGTTCATATGTTTGAGTTGACATCCCTGTTATTTTAAACAGTGAAAGTAACTGCTCTTTATCAGTCACCTGAGAGACTCCTTCCTGCCTTCCATGGTTGATGCTAACCTCTAGGAGAGTGACTCATTATACCTTCTTGAGCTAACATTTTCAGCTGATATGAATGGGAATGACTAAATTGAATCCATTGCTAGGTAAGCTTCAAAGAAGGTTAATTTACTGTGTAGTGCTAGACAATTTTTCTCTCCAGAATTTATGTTATCTATTTATAAGTCTGCCATTCATCCATGCTTTGAATACAGGTATACCTTGGGTTATGTTGTTTTGAGTTAAGGCATTCTCAATTATACGTTTGTCGAAAAATATATGGAAAAATAAAAATCAAGTTTAAGTCATTTTATTCAACTTTACAAATATTGAAGTTGTAATATCACTAGAAAAGCATTAAAAGCATATAAAATCATTTTACTGTACAATAAATATAATTTTCTATACTTTTATTCTTATTAATATACACATCATAGATTTTAGAGAATGAAATATGAAAACATCTGTGATTCTTTGTTGTCATCTTATTTAGCAGTCTTTAAGAGCTCATTTATTAGTATTTTCCACAGTAGTTCCCATATCTACCATTTGGCGTCATTGTCAGTACCAGTTGTGATTCCCACAAAGTTGAAATCCAGTTTAGTTTAAGCATATGCATGGTATACGTCCGCTTATTGCCTACTCTCACATTCTCATTCATTTGTGACTTTATATTTTGTGCCAATGGCTCCTAAGAAAATTCCTAGTGCAAGTGCCAAGCATCATGCTATGATACTGGACAATAAACTTACTATGATAAAACGCCATGAAAAAGGTGGAAATGTTATATTGATTGCTCGATCTTTTGGAATGAGTCGGACAACTGTACTGATGATTGTTTGCAATAAGGATAAGATTTTGGCACATATCAAATTTGATGCCCCAGGGATGAAGAATACGGTTATCTATAAGAAAAGAGGAAAAATCTTTGAAGAGATGAAACAACTTCTTTCTCTTTGGATTGATAGGTTGAATCATCAATGTGCTGCTATTAGTCAAGAAATCATTCAAATGAAAGCGTTGTCTTTGAGGACCTGAACAAAAAAATACCCAGATGACAAAGATGTAGAGTTTAAAGTGAGTCAAGTCTGGTTTATGAGATTTAAAGAATGAAGTTAACACTCTATTAAGAAGCAAGGTAAAAGTACATCAGCTGATGAACAAGCAGCTGCTGATTTTCCTAAAGCATTATCTAAGATCATCAAAGAAAACGGGTTTCTTTTTGAACAGATTTTTAATGTTGATGAAACTGGATTATATTGGAAAAATTTGCCAGGCCATTCTTTTTAATTGCTAATGCTAAGCATAAGGCTATATCACTGATAAATTATTTTATTCAGAATACTCTACGTACATATCATAAATACTGTAATATGCAATGGGAGTGATTATTTGTGGTTTATAGCGTGGTTATTTCAACTTGTCATTTTTTGTCATGACCTCTGGAACTAATTAATGACATAGGGTGAGGTATACCTGTATTGCTGCCTGCATATGGTCTGGTGCTTCTGCTATATATTTAGAGATTCTTGATAAAATCCAAAGAAGATTATGTAATATTATTGGTCCAGATATTTCAGCTTCAGTCACTTTCTCATTGTCGTAAAGTTACTTCCCTGTGCCTTTTCTATAAATAATTTCATGGTAATTGTTTTGATGAACTTTCTTCTATGGTACCAAGACTTTATGAATTTAAGTGCAGTGTTGTGTTGTAATGGATTCCAGCTCAGGATGAGAACTCACTACTCTGAGTTTAATTTCCAGTCAAATTCATTAGATTCACTTGCATGCAAATACCCTTAGGAAATGAATCCATCTCTTCCCACCCAGCTATCGGTTGAATAGCAGGACTGTGTTCTTTAGCCTTGGTTGGCAACCAGTCTACCATAGAAAGAAATGGGAACATACTGTGGGGAAAAAATCTGCCTCGTCAGTCATGTATCAAAAGATACATGATTGCCCAAGCATGTATCACGTATGGTACTTAACTGACTGACTGAATAGATTGGCAGCAAGGTCTCATTAATTTACAGTTGAATTGGCTAGATGTAACCATAAGTTCTATGCTAACAGTTTCTTTTCTCGCACTTCTCACTTGTAGAACTCTCTTCTGGCTCCATGCTTTCCAACTGATTGTAATCTTCAAAAATTTAAATGTAGTGTCACTTATTATTTATTGTCTTCCTGATTACTCCTTTGTTGTTTTGCACCTTAATGTTTCTGTTTTCTAATTCTTTCACACTTGATAACCCCTTGTGTATTAGAAACCTTGCATGGGGTGAATTTGATGAAAAAAAACCCAACTCTGTCTATATTTCTGGGATGATGAGTTATCATTATTTACACTATTTACATTCAGACTGTTATCCTCATCTTTGTTGTTATTATCACAATGATTCGGCCATTGTTCTGTCTGACCTTTCTCCAATATATATCGATCTCGATAAGTTACATAATGTATGAAGGGAAAGGGGTAATTATCAATCATTTTGGAATGAAGTGAAAATACTGGACAAGGAAGAACACTGGTCAGTAAGATGTCTGAAAAAATTTGTATGGCCATGTTCATAATATCAACTATGTACACAGCCACAATGTGCTGAGCTTTTTTGCAAAATACAACCATTCCTATAAATCTAGATACATACATAAAAAATCCACACCTTCAGTTAAAAGTAAAAATAAAATCATAATGGCTAAAAGAATAGCCCCCTACATACATTCTACATTTTGTATTTACACCCCAATAATATATTAAGTTTATATTACCTTTGAGCTTTGAATTTGTGTTTAATTTAGCATTCCTTCCATGAAAGCCACTATTTTTTAAAAAACAACCATAATAGTTTGTGCCTGATGAGTTGGCAAAAAAATGTAGGTATATATATATTTATTAATATATACTTCTTAACCGTTTTGTTTACACCTTATAATAAACTAAGTAAATATTTATTCACTTACCTGTGTATCTATGGTAACGCATGTATATACATTTACTAATATCAAATTATTTGGTTTATATCCACATTTATACCTATATATATATATATAGAGAGAGAGAGAGAGAAAAACTGAGATCAACATCAAGTGGCAACAATCTGTTTGATGTTTGAACTCAATCCTCAGGCCATTTGTGTTGTGTTTTGGCTTGACTATATACACTGGTTTATGGAGCATTATGGGTAGCAAGGTCTATTGCATTATCCTAATAGTTATTGGTTAGGCAGTAATGGTTATATTTCAAATTATTTGAAATGCTTTTGAAAAGATATAATTGCAGATCCAAATGCTGTTATCTGTAATTACTATATGGTATTGTTTGTCAACTTTTAACTCCTATTTATTATTGATTACTCAGGGTATTTTGTATTTATTCATTATTTATTGTTGATTATTATTATTACATTTATTTGTGTTTATATGTGCATTCATAGTTTATTAAAGTTTTTTGTTTATTTCTTAGTATTTTCCTCCTTTCAGGAGTTGTTATATCCTATTTGTTGTATTTAAAATATCATCTCTGTCTAAAGTATGCTACATTATCTGTGTGCTATATAGTGCATTTTTCTGCATTTTTCATGGTTATGCTTTACAAGGTATTCATTTTTACTTTTTGATTTTTTTTAAGTGATGGAGTAAAAATTTATTTTTGTGTCTGCATTTTGAGATAAGTTCTGATTTATATAGTAATTTGTGTTGGTCTGTGAAGGTGATTATAGCTATTTTCTCCTCTAGAATATTCACAGTTTTAGGTTTTACTGTTGTCAGCTGATGCTTTTTCCAATTATTCCAAGATATTTTTGGTGTATTTTAGTTTTTGTTTTTAATTTCCCTTATCTGTTTAGAAAGTTGTTTGTGCATCTACTATATGTAAAGGATGTTTCCTATGCATAGTTTCTGTTTTCAGGATCTTTCTGTTACTCTTATATATATTTATCATCATGATCTGCTGATTTTACAGTGGCTTGGTATATTATATTGTTTTCCAAGCAGTTGCCATTTATGTGCTCTATAGTATTTTATTGTTATCCATTAATATTTACCTTATGTTGGTAGTTGCATTTTGGTAGTTTTTGATGTGCTGATTTTTTTTATGCTAATGTTCCTTCAATACAAGGCCCAAGAACCACTCAAGGTAGAGGGTGTTGTATGAGCATAAGAAAAGACAAGAAGTGAAGTTCCTGGAGTTATGCAGGAAAGATAGCATGTAACTCTAAAGTTGAAGAGGTCAAGATTGTAGTGATTGGAAAACATCCAGCCAGGAGTTCTGTTCTTGGAAAGAAGCTGTCCAAGTTGAACTTACTTCTTACTAATATAGCACAAAGGGAATGAGGAAGATTCATTCTTGTGTATATGGCATGGCTGGTCTCAGTTGTAAATGTCAGGGGTGGTAGGACTACAGAATAAAGCTCATCAGAACATGGAAATAGCCATATAGTAGTGAAATGCTTGCAACATTTCATCTGCAGGAAAGGAGTTGTAGGTGGGGGGGGGATAATCCATCACTCACAAGGCTGAATAGATACTTTTGAACTTGATAAAGACAAGCAAGTGAGGACTTGGCAGCTCCAGCCTAAATATGGCAGCAATACACCATTTTTGGTTGGATCTGGCTTTTGTAAAGATAGCGTATAACAGGTGGAGTCAAATACTTACTTAACAATAGATCAGATATGAGTTTCACTTGAATCCCAATAGGTGAATGTTTAGTTTCCACTTGGTAGAGGTGGAATATTGCAAGTTTGGCTTTGGCTGTATTGAATTTTACAAACCAGTTTTTCCCTCATTGATCCACCTGGACTCGGTCAGAGGAGAGATGATACTAGAGGTGCAATTTCCCAGAGGATGTAAGAATTCATAAATAACATTATTTTTATATAGGATTCATATTTGAGATCTTGATGTATTGGTCATAATTAGGTTAGTTATTTATACATATTGATTGACTGATTTGTTTTTATGGCTTATCAACCCTTTTGCAGAAAATATTTTTAGATTGTAAGATTTTTTTGCGATAATAATGGGTTAGTGATGCAAGTCTTACTAATTAACCCATAGCTGGTGGAAGACCAGGTGGATTCATACCTTTCCCAAGGGTATTTGCATATAAAAGAATATAACAAAACCAATGGGAATTGGAGCTTGGCTTGCCAATTAATAATTCTGAACCATTATCCATTATACCACCCACATATACAAGCTTACAGCACCTGGTATTCCCAAGCAGTCATCCATCTAAGTACTGATCAAGCTCAACATTGCTTAACTTTGGTGATCATACCAATGTGTCCGTAAGCCAGGTATATACATGCATGCACACACACACACACAAAGTAAGATTTAAAGTGTGAGCCAAACATTTTGGATAATTTGAGCAAATTATACAAACCAAGTGTAATATTTAAGTGAGTGATTTGAGCCTCCAACTTAAATTAGGCAAATGCCATATCCATTCGGTCATTGTGACTGCAACTGAAATAACCATTAGGTAATCATGTGACTGATTGAATGTACATTTAATTAACTGATATTTTTTCTCTTAAGTTCTATAATTATTTGAATGAATTTGTTATAAATATATTTGTTTTTTTTAATGATGTTTTAAAGCAATTTAAAACAACAAAAATAAATTTAAAATTTCCTTTCTTTTTGAATTATTGGCAGAGAAAGATTTTAATCTTAAAAGTGGCAGCTGTCTTGCTAAAATGCAACAAAAATTCAAAGAAAATCTTTAATTCATTTTCATTGTTTTAAAGGATTTTAACACATCAATATTATTAGAAAAAAAAAAACAAATTTTGTACGACTCAGCACTGAGCATCAGTTGGATAAACAACAAAACAAATGAATCAGTCTTGGAGAAGAGTGACAGTTAGTCCTAACCATAAGGAAGTAAAAATGGCAATACTTTGGCCTATCATTGGGGCCTAGAACCTCTGCATAGAAAGAGATCATAATTTCTAAGTTCTATACTGCATAATTGGTAAACTTTTCATATATTACTGTTTTTGTTGTATGTGTTTAATTAAAAAAATGTAATATTTTAAATTAAGAGTAATTTTCAATATAAACATATGCAGATGTACTTTTTTAATCATCGATATGAGGAAAAGGTTTTATATAGGTGATAGTTTAGACATTTCTGAATGAGTTGGATGCTATACATGATATCTGTATTGTAGTGAACGAGATAATCACGTACCCCGGAAAAAAGTTCGTGTTTTGTGTGCGATCTGCCGGGGAGGGATTGCCAAAAAGAAAAGTAGTCAGCAAAACTCTTATAGCGACTTACCTCGTCAACCCAAGCGAAAAAGAAACAAGTTCGTCGCAGGAGTCGCTATAAGAGTGTATTAATATGCAAATTACGGAGCATCCTATCCCGGCTGTCGACGAATGGAAAAAATAGGTTCTGCCGATAAAAGCAGTTGTTGTTGTCGACTCGGGAGGAAAAATTCGGGCAGTTTTGGCTACGGCGTTAGTGAGTTATTTTCCTGACGTGTTACAAGTGATTCTCTTTTTTTGTGTTGTGAAAGCCACAAATTTGCTTTGAGAACGCTTACTCTTCAAGCTATTTCGGCATTTACTTTGTCTCTCGCAAGATGGCAGAAAGACTGTTCGATATAAAACTGATCCCCGAATTCAGTGGTGATACTAGTGGACAGTCTGTGGTTGAATGGATCGAAAAGGTGGAACTGGTCTGCGAATTATGCGAGATATCGAAGATTGATCGGATTCTTCCTCTGCGATTGAATGGCGGTGCCCTTGCTGTGTATAGGCAGCTGAGTAAAGAACAGAAAAGCGACATTGAGCAAATAAAGCACGCTCTACTAACCGCGTTTGGAACTGACCGGTTCGTGGCCTCACGACCAATTCCAGGCACGGCGTCTACGACCTGGCGAGACAGTAGACGTATATTTGGCAGAATTAAAAAGCTCGCCGTTCCAATCGCACCGCTTCCTGAAGAATGGATGACATGTGCCTTCGTTTCTGGATTGCCCAGTCATGTTAAGCAGATACTCACGCATCATCCAGAATGGAAGACCTGACGCTCAATCAATTGTTGACCAGAGCCCGTGCTGTCATGATCGACGAAAAAGAGGCTGATGAACCAGTGGCCGCGGTTATTCAACCAATTGAAGTCAAAGAAGGTCCGACCCCAGCCATTCGTCACCATGGCGTTGCCACCTGCTATCGGTGCTCTGGGCCGAATCATTTTGCCAGAGACTGCCGCTATCAACGCGAAGAAATGCGCAGCGGGTCGGCGCGAAAGGCACGTCTCGATCTACGATGCTTTCAATGTCAGAAAGTAGGTCATATTGCCTCTAAGTGCCCGGGAAATGGAATGGGGACGCGACGTCAGCGCCGGTCTCTTCCCCGCACCCGAGCATGAAAGTGGCGCTCCCTGTGATTAAGGTACGCATCAATGGAATAACGCGTACCGCTTTAATAGATTCTGGCTGCTCTCGGTCACTCACCAACGATTCGATTTGCTGACAGTGGAGCAGACAAAAGATGGACGTACTAACGGCTGATGGAAAGGCTCTCAGAAGCCGGGGAGTTGGAAACATCAAACTTAGTATTAACAACGGTGACCCTGTCACAGTCAGTGTGTTGGTCGTGGACAGCGCGTTATTAGGTTTCGATCTGCTCCTTGGGATGGACATTATTAAGGAGCTGGGTGGCGTACGCATTACAGAGGCAGGCGAAGTCAAGTTTTCTGATCCGCCCATCTGTGCTACTTTGAAGATTAACGAGCCCGACTTTGGCGCAGAGTTCGACCAAAGGACGAAGACATGGACAGCATTTTGGAAATGGTCGGAAAATAACCCACCAGAAAAGCTCCAGAACCGAGTGTCAGAATATTCGGTGCCCGAACGCGTCAAGGAAGAATACCAGCGCGAATTGCAGGTGTGGCTGGATAACGGATGGCTGACTCCATATCCCGAGGAAGAGCTTGGTCCTCCAAGAGGCCTCATCCCGTTGATGGCCGTGGTACAAAAGAACAAGGGAAAGGTGCGCCCTGTACTAGATTATAGAGAACTGAACGAACATGTAGACACATACACAGCTCTGCTGATGTGTGTGCACAAAAATTGAGAGAATGGCGAACGAAGGGATCCAATGTCTCTGTGATTGACCTTCGAAAGGCCTACTTGCAGGTACGCGTGCACCGGTCACTGTGGCCATTTCAGACGGTGATTCTTAATGGGACGAGGTACTGCTTAACCCAAATGGGATTCGGACTCAATGTGGCGCCGGCCATCATGAAAGCCATCGTGGATGCTGTGCTATCCCAGGATGAGACAATTCGTCAAGCGACGTCAGCCTACATTGACGACATCTACATCAACGAAACCTTAGTACCCGCTTCACAGGTGAGAAAGCATCTTGCTGACTTTGGGCTCGAATGTAAAAACCCAGAACGACTGGAGGATGGTGCTCGGGTGCTCGGCTTGCAGGTCTGGGGGGAGCACAATATGCTGTACTGGAAACGTGGAAGCGAGCTCCCGGACATTCCCAACCACATGACCCGATGCAGCGTGTTTTCGTTATGTGGAAAGCTGGTGGGACATTTTCCCGTGGGCGGGTGGATCCGCATTGCAACTGCATTTATTAAACGTAGGGTGACTGCTGTCACTTCCGGTTGGGATGACACAACCAATGATGCTCCCCTTAGACACATGATAGGGGAAGTCATTACTAGGTTGCGTCAAGACGACCCCGTACGTGGTAAATGGTGCGTTGACGGATGTGAATTTAACGTCTGGGTCGACGCGAGCTCCCTTGCAACAGGAGTGTCTCTTGAAGTAGGTGACACTGTCATGGAAGATGCGTGTTGGTTGCGTCCCGAGAAGGATACGCAACATATCAACCTGTCAGAATTAGACGCCGTTATCAGGGGAGTCACCGCGGCTCTTCAATGGAATGCAAAGGTATTGCATTTATTCACGGATTCCGCATGCGTGTATAAGTGGATAGCAGACACTTTTACGGGGAAGGCTAGGATACATACAAAGGCTGCGAGCGAGATGCTCATTCGAAGGAGGCTAGACACACTGGGAAAGTTGGTAAGTGAATACCACTTATCTGTAGACATACAGCTGGTCAGATCACAGCAGAACAAGGCCGATACTTTAACAAGGGTACCCCAAAATGGCTTGACGCTATTAAGAAAGAGGTAGAGCCGGTAGAACATGTCTGTGTAACATCAGCGAGCAACTATAACTCAGATTTACTAAAATCTGTGCATTGCCAAAGCGGACATCCCGGTGTAAAACGGACCTTATATTTCGTGAGGCAGATTGATCCCTCCGTATCCAAAGCTGCTGTCAGGGCAGTGGTCAGAGAATGCAAGGAGTGTCAGTCCATCGACCCAGCACCTGTGCAATGGCAAAAAGGACAAGTGAGTGTAAGCAAGGTGTGGCACTGTGTTGGAATGGACATCACCCATTATAACAAACATCACTATTTAACCCTGATTGATTGTGGCCCAACCGGTTCACTATTTGGCAGCGTCTGCGCCGACAGGATTCCGCAAGCGTCATTGACCACTTGGGGTCATTGTTCTTTGAACGTGGACCTCCGACGGAACTCCTCACTGACAACGACACTGCATTCCGCAGTGAACTATTCAAAGATTTTGTGGCTTTGTGGGGAGTACACCTCAGATTTCGCTGCGCGTATGTCCCATCAGGGAATGGCATAGTTGAGCGATGTCATCGGAGCATCAAAAGAATCGCTGCTAGGAAGCAGTGTTCCATAATGGAGGCGGTGTATTGGTACAATGTTACTCCGAGAGACAATAATGTATCGCCCTCAACTGCGCCAGCCAACATGATTTATCAGTATAAAGTCCGGCTACGAGGCATTGACGCAACGCGTTCAACTGAACGGATAAACGAACGAGCGCCGTATGACTTGGGCGATCGCGTGTGGGTGAAATCTCCACATAGCCGGTGTACAACCCGGTACCGGGTGGGGCATGTCACTGGACTAAGTAACTCGCGTTCTGTGCTGGTTGATGGCATACCAAGACACATAAAGGACTTGCGTCACTATGTAGGTACAGATACGTCAACAAGTGACACTAGCAGTGAGTGCTCAGAAAGTGAACAAATAATTACCATCGGAGGTAGGGATAGCACCCCTTCAGATGGTGAAGACTCTGTGCGTGAGGTTGTCAGACCAGAAGAATCCTCAGAAGAAGAATCTTCAGAACATTCTTCAGATGATGAAGACTCTGCGCATGAGGTTGTCAGATCAGAAGAAACCTCAGAACATAACACACAACCTCCTCCCACAGTTGCCCCGCTCCGGAGAAGCTTAAGAATAAAGAGGCCCGCCCATGAGTGTCACTTATGTGACAGGGGGGAGTGTAGTGAACGAGATAATCACGTACCCCGGAAAAAAGTTCGTGTTTTGTGTGCGATCTGCCGGGGAGGGATTGCCAAAAAGAAAAGTAGTCAGCAAAACTCTTATAGCGACTTACCTCGTCAACCCAAGCAAAAAAGAAACAAGTTCATCGCAGGAGTCGCTATAAGAGTGTATTAATATGCAAATTACGGAGCATCCTATCCCGTCTGTCGACGAATGGAAAAAATAGGTTCTGCCGATAAAAGCAGTTGGTGTTGTCGACTCGGGAGGAAAAATTCGGGCAGTTTTGGCTACGGCGTTAGTGAGTTATTTTCCTGACGTGTTACAAGTGATTCTCTTTTTTTGTGTTGTGAAAGCCACAAATTTGCTTTGAGAACGCTTACTCTTCATGTATGCAAGTCATTCTGGGTATAATTGGAAGTTTATGAGGAACCTGGGACAAACTGTTAATTGCTGTTCTCAGGTTCCCAGTGTGGTAGCACATGTTAAGGTCTCTACTATGGGCAAATACCCATCAAACTGGGGTCAAAACATGAAAATATAAAAATGCATTAGAAAAAATTTCTGTTAAGGTGTTTCTGAACACTTTTTTTTTTTTTTTTTTTAACTGATCCAGTCTTTCCTATCAAATCATGAAATGAGAGTTATCCTGAATGGCCACTCGTCTAGATCCTTTCATACTAACGCAGGCATCCCCTCTCAGGGCTCCATCCTTGGTCCTACTCTGTTTTTAATTTTCATTAATGACCTATCTGACCAGCTTTCAACTTGATATCTAAGCTGATGACACAACAATTTATTCCTGCTTTGATAGTAAGGCTGATCAGTCTGACAAGGTCAAAATGGCAGCTGATGTCCAAAGCAACCTCAGGTTAACTGGGACAAAAGATGGCTTCTTAATTTTGATGCCTTCAAAACTAAACTTATTTCCATTAATCATCTGAGAGAGCTCTTACTGCTTTCCATCAGCATGACTGATGCTATCCTCCAGGAAAGTGACTCATTGCACCTTCTGGGTTTCATGTTCTCTGCTGATATGAAGTGGAAAGACTTATATTGAATCCATTGCTAGGTCAGCTGTTAAGACAGTCAGTTTACTATGATGGACAATACAATTTTTCTCTCCAGTATCTGTCTTACCTATCTACAAATCTGTTGCCCCTGCTATTTACATTGAGCTCCTCGATAAGATCCAAATAAGAATCTGCAATATTATTGGTCTTGATCTGGCAGCTCAGCTCCAGTCAGTTTTCCTCTGCTATAATGTTGTCTCTTTTCTATAAATACTTTCATGATAATGCTTTGAATGAACTCTTTGGTATGGTACCTAGAGTTTTTGAATTTAAGTGCAGTACTAGACTAGTATCAAGATTTCATCAATTTACAGGTGAGTTGTCTAGATGTAGCTGTAAATTCTATGCTTGCAGTTTATTCTCTTGCACTTCTCACTTGTTGAACTTCCTTCCAGCTCCATGCTTTCAAGCCAACTTTAATCTTCAAAAATTTAAATGTAATGTCAATTGCTATCTACTGCCCATCTAATGACTCTTTTCTTTTTTCTTCTCATCATTAATGTTTCTGTTCCTAATTCTTCCACTTGTGTCTTAATGGCATTACTGCCTTGCATCGGGTGATTCCAATTAAAAAAAGGTTATATTTAAAAAAAAAAAAAAGTAAAATATAATACCTGGGTGAAAACTAGTGATGATTTATGTGTGTGTTCTGCAATATTTAGAATTGTTTATATTCTGCACTTTGCTTTCACTGCATTTCGTTTCTTTTCTCATCCCCTATTTTATTTATCTCATGACCTACTGAAGAGCCAGGATCCACTGTTTGAAAAACCCTGGTCTATAGATCCCAATTGTCAATAATGAGGATGAAAAAAAAAACAAAGTAAAGCACAAAAAAATAATTACTTTATATGCATTTGAAATATTTTGATAAAATTAGAAATACCACTTTATGGGATTGATGTTAATTTTATTCTATGTAAGTTGTTTTATTTGAATAATAATAAGAAGAAGAAGAAAAAAATGACAGTGTTGTAGTAAAGAAAAGACTGTCAACTTATAGTAGCAACTGCAATAGATTTCTTCTGTTTCTTAACCGTAACACTTGTAGCCAAATCACAGTTCAAATGATAGCCCATTGTAACAGTCCAACACACAAAGTAGAAACAACAAAATGAAAATCTGCCTTTATAAGTGAAAAACAACAACTTTGGTTCATCAAGAGATCTTTCTGATTGGTCACACCATTCAGGGAAGGGGAGAACATTAGCATAGATTTTAGTCATTGAAGTAGATTTTTGCTAACTATTTTTTGGTAATTTTTCTTTGGCAGATCGCACACAGAGCACAAACTTTTTTCAGGGTAACTGATTATCTCTTTCACTACAGTCACAAGATATGAGATTTCTCAGTTTAGAAAGTTTGTGTCACTGAAGAACAAACGCCCAACTGTTATGAAGTGTGATTTTTTTTTTTTTGTTATTAGTCCAGTGGTAGTTGTCTATCTCATATACCAAGATCTGATCTACCATTACAGCTTTGGTCATTTATATAATTTATACCTTAGTTCAGCTAATTAGGCAGTCATTTACATATCACTGCATCAACCTTATTATTATACAGGGAGTGGCAAAAATACCTCCTACATACCTCCCAGAAATACCTTTTATTCTTTGATTGTTATGTTGGTCAATATTTCTGCTTCACCCTGTAGATATGGAGAATAGAAAGTGTCAAATTATTAACTTTGCTGTTCCATATGGTACAAGAGTGAACGCCAAAGAAATTGGATCTCGCTAGAGAAGTGAAGATGCTATGGAACATAAGGTTTAAGGAATTCCTATTGTAATGGGCTCACTTAGAATAAAACCTTGAAAACTGAAAAAACATTTTTAATATGAATGGACCATGATTCTCACCTGGGTCCTGAATCCTCTTCCAACCCTAACTAAGAAGCAGACTACCGAGCTGCAGCTTATTAACCCTCATCACAAATTTGAAAGCATTGGCCACTTGAAGGATTCTCTTCAAGACAATATCTACTCTAGTTTTGAAATCAGAGTGATCCTTCTTATGGAGAGACTGACAACCAAGAAAAATAAGCTCTGTCTGCCTATGTTCCACTACTATACTCGGCAGTGACGTTCAACTCTCTGAGATATTTGATATACATTGTGGTCATAGAGAGGAGACAGTGGAGACTATTGGTGCATTTGGCCATGGTTCCTGATCTTCAGCAATGAGGATTGTAAGAAGCAAGTAAGCAAATAATTGCTAAAGAAGAAAAAAAAAAGACTCTGTTTTTATTTCAAAGTTAATTTTAGTATATATTAAATCAGTCAAATGGTGGCCTACTAGATGCAGCATTTGCATGCGCCTCTGTTCAGGTTTGAATTATGACAGTTTTCGCTTAAACTTTTCATTCCTGAACAAGGTTTTGGTCAGAAAGCATAACATTACAATCAAATATTTTCTCTTAGGTTTTGACTAAAAGTGTAAAATTCAAATGCAGGGAGACAGGAAAAGGTAGAATAATTTCAATACTAATACAAAAGTTACAAATGTCATGAGAGCTTACTTGTTCCGGTGATCCCAAGAATGAAACCATCTGAAGTTCTAAATCCTAAAGGGATACCTATGACAGTAAGGTCAGGCTGATGTAACCAAGGTGGAACTTGACAGACCTAGAATCCAACAGCCTGATGCAACCATGATTGCCAGATCTCTCCTGTTTCAATCCGCTTTGAACCATGAGGGAGACCATTCTTTTTTTCATTTTTGGTCAAGTGTGTGGGCTTCTCCATTGCTCAGAGGTGTCTACCAAAATCAAATTCACATGAATGGCTTCGTCAAACTCCAATTCACAACCATCTCTGCTACTGCCATTTGGGGAAAGGAAATAGGGAGGGGATGATGATCCTGATGCTCAGATGCAAACGAGTGCAATTGGCATAGGCTTAAGACGAATAAAGAAAATGGACAAAAAAGAGCAAAAGAAAAGAAAGACAAAGAGTAAATTGGTTTGATGAATGGAAAAAGATAAAGGACTTCCTTGTGACTCTGAATTTATACCTGTTAAGAAACTGAGATGATATTTTTAAAACATAAATTTAAAATAAATGATTAAATTATACCCAGAACATTAAACTCAAAATATTAGGCCGACACAAATGTTTTCCAGAAGGAAATTATATATTTTAGAAGGGATGCTGAAATCTGACCCAAAACCTGACCAATTTTTTTTTTTTTTTTTCTTTTTGAAGTAAGCTTCACCCTGTATAAGGTGCAGATGCAACTCAAGGTAGAGGGTTATGTTAAGGTGTAGTTTATTCAGATAGGATGGGAAGATAACAGTTAACTCTAGACTTGAACCAGTTAAGATTATAGTGATTGAGGAAACATCCTATTGAGAGTCTGTTCCATAGAGCAGTGGTTCGTGGGAAGAAGCTGTTTGAGTGGAACTTACTTCTCAATGGTGGAATATGGAGGGAATGTGGGAGATTTGCCACAATGTAAATGACATAGTGGGTCCTAGCAGTGAAGTTTAGGACTGGGGAAACCACGGAATGGATTTCATCCAAGCACTTTTCATGGACGTAGCAATAGAGCAGTGAGGGGCTTGTCGTATCCCACCTATGAGAAAGAGGTTGAATAGTGGAAAATAATTCTCCTCAAACAAGGACTCAGAAATGCTTTTGAATTCTATCAAGACTGAGAAGTTGTTGTAGAGTAGTTTTCACAGTGGAGGCTTGTATTTCACTAAGTCGGTCCTAAATTAGGTTCGACATACAAAACGTTAGGAACTTGTTATAATAGTTAATGACGCAGCAATCTAGTTGTGGTGGTTGATACTTTAATGTCCGACATCGACTGACTCACCAACTCACTGAGCCCCCTGGCGACTGCTACTACTACTACTTATTATATGTGGGAGAGTCTATTAACAATAGAATAGGTATGTTCCGGTATAACAGATGTGAAGTCTGGGCAGTTCGTGCCTAAATAGGTCAACAGTACTCCATTTTTTTACTATAAATTTATAGCATCATTATTCAGTTATTAAAATATTTCCCTGTTTTTTTATGACCTAAATTGTGTAATTTATCATAAAAGAACAATTCTGATTCTCTGAATTCTTTGCAATCTTGAAATTCTTGGAACTGTTGATCAGACAGAGATATAAAATAACTGACAGTTTAACTGCAGAAAATATTCTGCATGTGGTAGAATTGTCCCTCACACATTTCCCTAAGGCAAAGCATAAATTCTTTTAAGTTGAGTCATAAGTAATTTACAGTTTTGAACCAATTGTAATCACAAATGTATCATCCTAATTACTACTCATATGTGGCAGTTAATAATTGATTATGTGGGTGGGGTAATGGCTAGTGGCTCTGAATGAAAAATTAGTTCATTACATTTACTTACATGCAAATAACCTTGGGAAAGGTATGAATACATATCTTTCTCCCAGCTATGGGTTAAATAGTCATGCTTGTATCTGGATAAACCATTGTTATTTTCAAAAAATTGTTAATAAAATATTCACTCACAAAAATAAATGTTCTTGTTAACTATGCTGAATCCTATCCAGGATTGAACTCATCATCCTTGGCTAACAAATTAGACTCTTACTCCTCAGCTTAATGGATATGTTTTAAGCAGTGGCAATAGTTTATTTCCCTGACTGCCAAAGTGGATTTAATCATTAGGCAGTATTTAAGTTTTTAGAAATTTCCCTTCAGTGAACATTTTTTGGTTGTTTGGTTAATCGGCCTTGAGAGTCATTCCTTGGCCCAGTGACCTTTCTTGACCTAGGAGAGTCTTCTATCATGAACTAGTGGAGGGGAATTGTGAAGGATCCACTACACGTCTGGCTCAGTTTGTCAGTGAACAAGTTGCACTATTTTTGGCCAACAGCACATTACCTCAACAACTCTGAGTTTTCACTTACCTGGCAATTGTTTCAGAATAGGCTATCTCTCAATCATTTGACCTTTATATGGGACTTGGCAGATTTGCCACACTGCAATCAGTGTGACCTTAGTTTAGAGGAAACAGCTTCGCATACCTTCTACCATTGTCCTCAGGTGCGCCTCCTATGGGACTATATTAGCAAGGTAATGACTAGTATCACTCTTAAAAGATTTGTGCTCATTGATTGCACATACATGTGTGATAATGTGTTGCTCCTGTATTCTGGGGTGAAGCAGATGGTGTTTCTGTTGCTGCTAGCTATGGTTGGAATGGTGATTTGGACAATGTGTTTGTAGGAAATCTTGCAATGTGAACATTATTCTCATCAGGATCTAAATCAATTCTTTGAGCATCAGCTAAGGATGAAGATTAGAACTGATAGAAAGTGTTTGGTATTGGCAGATTTCAGCAAAATGTGGTTAGCCTGGTTCGCATGAACGAGGCTAGCCTTGATTTTCTGTTTTAAGTCTCCCCAATTCACAATGGTATGGCTTTCTTTGGAGCTCTCCTCTGGTTAGGATAGACCCTTCTTGTGTATCTAGTTAATGTTAGTAAATGCTGTTTCTGGCTTCTTCTTTGGTTATGATCCAAGCCAAGATACCCAATCTTCCCAATTTGTTTTTTGTCCCCTTTTTTCCTTTTGACTTAGTTTTTCCCATGGCCATATTTATTTCATCCTTCCCTCACCATTAGCAAGAAAGCCTCTTGATTTTGTCTGAAGACAGAATAAAGTGGCCCCTCTTATTTCTTTGAAGTTTGTGTGGATCCTGCTAGCATCCGTTATATTTAGTTTGTATATTTCACTATATTTTAGTTTGTTTTCAGGTTCATCCCCTTTCCACTGTCATTGAATACCATCAAGAAATTTTTATATATTTTATATGCAAAATTTTTTTATTTTTCTCTGTGTGTGTGTATGTGTGTGCAATATTGTGGTATATGTAGGATTGAATGATGTGAGACAAGCTTTTGTGGCGAATGTGCAAATTGTAATAAATGAATTGCATCTCCAATTAACAATTCCTAGCCATTATCTATTATACCACCCACACATCCAAGTTTACTTCCTAAGTAGTTACCCATCTAGGTACAGACCAGGCTCAGGATTGCTTAATGTCATGAGTGTACTGGAACCAATGTTTCAACATGTTGTGGTCAATCCAAAATATGTTTTAGTTTTAAATTACCCAAAAAGGATTGATAAGTCATCATAAATCAATCACTCGGTCAAAAATAGGATTACACTAACATATTTCAGCTTTTGCATAAAAGGGGCATAATATACAGTAGATTAAATGAAAAAATATTTTTCTCTATGGAAACATACAGCAAATATAATATAGGAAAAATTTTGGAACACTGTTGGTCTATTCCATGCCACCTGGACATATTCACCTGAGCTTACACTAAATTATTATTACCTCTTTTTGATCACTGCCAAGTGTTTTCTAAAGAAAATCAGATTCAAGAATCTGTTGAAAATATTTTCACCTCAGAACCTTTAGAATTTTGCTTGAAAAATATCAAAGAACTGCCTGTTATGTGGCAACAAGTCATTGCAAATAATGAGGAATAAATATAATTGAATAAAATTTAATTACCTTTTATTTCTTGACGAATAAAGTTGATAAACTGAACATTATTCATATCTCGATCTAATATATTAATTTTTGTTTTATTGGAAATCTTATGTTACTCTTCATTTTTCCAGTTAGCAAAAATCTTGTTTTTCACAGATAACAATGAACAGCCAGACATTCTGATTAGCCATTCTATCTGCAGATTTCCTTGATTGCATTAATTTTATTACATTTGCACTTTGTGTCAAATATATGTTAATGTGCAGTTCATTACACTGTAATGTATTAAGTTACTTCTTCTTTATCTACCATGTACCCTCAGAATGTAGACGATCATTGCCCTCCACATCTTCTTATTCGTTGTAGCTCTTAATAAGTTTTGTCATTTTCTTATTTCTCTCAAGCCCTGTTCTACCATCCATTTATTCAAGCTCATCAAGTATGTTATGTGTTGTTTGCATCTGTCCCTCTTTCCCTCAATCTGCCCAATGAGTATCAAATTTGCCAATCCCTCCTTCCTCATTATGTGCCTTAGAAATTTCAACTTTCTCTTCCTGATAAGTATAAGTTACCATTAACTGTGTTATATGTAAGTAAGGATTCTGTTTTTTAAACCATTCAAAATAAAAATAGCCAAAGAAAGCTAACATGAAACAGAAGAATTAAGAAGGCAATAATGTATTAGCAACTTGTTCTCATTACTTAGTAATGAGAAAATCCATTGTATTGTTAACCTAAGGTATGTTGGCTTATTGATATCAAGTAATGCTTCTTGTTACTATAATAACAGAATATCTCAAAAACCCTGTGACAGATAAATATATAAAGTCATATTATGTTTTAAGAGATTATTTTAATATTTCAGGTTGGTATACATGATTGAGAAACTTTGGTAATATAAATGATTTGGTAACTTAAAAAAAAGAGCTGTACTTCTGAAATCATTAAAAGTCAAAATATTTTAGAAAAATTAACATGGAACTTTTATGTGTTACAATATATACTATTCACTAGCTTAACCTGTTGCAAAATAGAAAGAATCATATTGTACTATGACCCATGATTAGTAGCCAACTTCCCCTCTCTCTTATTTTACTATACACTTTATTTCCCTTCTAATTAACATACACGAGTAGGTACAATCCTATTTACCAATCCATTAAACCTTCCTGAACCATAGAGGTTTGATGCCTTTGGTTGTTCTTGAACTTCTTCTACAACCTCTTTCCTCTTCTTCTCCCCTTGAGGTTTACATCCTGTTCTTTTTAATGGAGAATCTTCCATTTCATCTTCTTGCATGTCTGAGTCACTCTCGCTATCATCCATACCTTCAATCAACTGTAATTGAATCAATTCATCCTCAATAATCAAATCTTGAGTTCCAAGTTTCTCAAATTCACAAGATCTGCTAGCTTCTCTTAATCTGAGAAGATATTGCACTACTGATTCATCTTGTTTCTGTTTAATGGACAGGAATCTTTCCACTATGACAAGTTTCTTTTTAGGTCATAAACATTTTATAATTTCTGGAATTTCAACAAAAGTCAAATTCTCCAATTGTTTGGGGTATGCCATAATAGAAATTTTCATTATGGCTTCACAACCTACCAAAGCTAGAAAGAAGTCAGTTATTTCATTTTCTCTCCTATTGTACTCTTGTCATTCAATTTTTTAGCCCTATCCAGGGCTGCAAAACCCTGGATCCAAGTCTCAACAAATTCCGGTTTATCCAAATGACTTTAAACACCTTATCACCAACATCATATTGTTGTATTGTGTTGTTCTACAACACATGATCGGTAGTCAAATTCTGTCTCTTACATTACTACACATTTTATTTTGTTTCTACTTAACATATGCAAATAGGTACAACCCTATTTACTAATCCATTACAGAAAGAAATTATCATTTTATGACCTTTGGTATTATTTTCCCCCAAAAAAAACAATATTTGGCACACTCATGCGAGTTTGGGTGAAAAACGAACACAAGATATGGAGTTTTAACAAATAACAATTAATGTATTAATAGACCATGTTTACAGGGGATTAAAGAAAGAAATGAATTTCATTGTTGAAGTTAGTTCAACCCCATCTTCAATTGATGTCTCTGAAGTACTTACATACTGTGTGTTTAGTAGAGAGAAGAATAAAAGTATGTGTTCTCTCCCAGAGTTAAATGTGAAGAGAACAAGCCTTTCAAAAATGATGTTGCATGTAATTTAGTCAGGAATGGTAAACCCAACAAGTACTCTCCTCAGATTGAAAAAAAAAGCAGATTTTCTCATGAAATCTGATTGGTTATGTATGTTGTTGAAAATGTATGGTTTGACTATTTTTTTGTTGTAGGATTTTAAATTTTACGTGAGGACATGTTGACTATTGGTTTATTTTGATTTAAGTGAGTTGTTTTTTTTTTTTTTGTTTTTCAATATAGGCAGTTTTTAGGTAATCACTTATCTGCAAACCCTAATAATTTGGAAATAATGGGTTATACTCACACTTATATCGATCTGCATGTACAGAAGAATGTTTATTCAGACTTTTAATGGCATAATCTATTGATTTTTAATTTTTTGTCAGAGCCTGTAGATGAGATCAATATTTTATCTCCTTCAAAGTATTGACCAGACAATATCAGTGAGGTTCCAAAAACAATGTCTGTTGTTCAGTTTAGCTCTTCTTTCAAAAAAGAGTGTCAACTTTTAAGTAATTTTATGGATTATATTTTTTGCATGAGTAATGAATAATTTATATCTACACAAAGAATTCTGTAGTTGCTTTTTAAAAAAGCATTCAATTTTTTAACTCATTAAAAGTAAAAAATATGAATAAAAAGAAGAAAAATAAAAGCTAACATAATCAGTATCTTCAAAATCTGATGTCAATATTGAAGTAATTTTGTAATTATAGTGATTAAGCAGATGTAAGACAAGGATGTGTCTTCTCACCAGACTTATTCAAACTTTACAGTGTAGCAGTCCTGTAAGAATTAGAAGTCTTTACAAGATTCATTATTGGTGACCACAATCATAACAACGTAAGATATGCAGATGGCACTGTTCATCACTGCCATGTGTGATACACACTTAGGCGATCATGTATCTTTTGATACATGACTGACAAGGCAGATTTTTTCCCACAGTAGGTTGCTTTCTGTGGTAGACCAGTTGCAATCCAAGGCTATAGAACCCAGTCTGTCCTGCTATTTAGCCATAGCTGGGGGGAGAAGAAGAGGATTCATACCTTTCCCAAGGGTATTAGCATGTAAGTGAATGTAATGGATTCGACTGGAATTCAAAATCTGCTCTCTGATTCCTCAATCCAAGCTGCTATCCATTACTCCACCACACCTCCACTGTTGACAGGAGACATAGAACGGACACTAGAGGAACTCTTTTAGAAGATAATAAAGGAAAGTAAGAAAGAACAAAACATCAATTCTAAGAAGATAGATTGTATGGTTGTCAGTAAGAGAAACAGCTAAGCATGTTTACATTATTTACATTGTTTGGATTGTTGTCCTCATCTGTATTGCCATATTCATGACATTTCGGCCATTGTATGCTCTGGCTTTTTCAGGTGATTGGAATTTTGAACTGAATCCTTTACTTCATCCACCAGAGCAGATTGTTCTAGTTCCACGTGCCATGGCTCTTCTGGATGACTCAGTTATTGTCCTTTAACTCAACTCTCAGAGTTTTTGTTCACCACTGCCATAGCCAGGTATTGAACTCACATTGAATTTGGGTCATGGCATGTGGAACTAGAACAATCTATACCAGTGGATGAAATAAAGGGTTCAATTTGAAATTCCAATCACCTGAAGAAGGCCAGAGCATACAATGGCCAAAATGTCATGAATATGGCAATAAAGATGAGGACAACAGCCCAAACAATGTAAATAATTACAATATATTATGTCAGAAATATAGACAGCCCAGCATGTGAAGTAGAAATTGGAGATTCCAAAATCAAAAAAATTCAATATCTAAGATGCTTTTTATCAGAGGATGGACAATGCAACAGTACAATCAAAATGTTCATTGTGATAGTGAAAGTGCCTTCCAAAAGCTAAGCAAAAGTATTAAGAAATAGGAAAATTTCATTAGAACCAAAGAAAAGATTACTTAACTATTATATAATATTATTACTCCTATAAGGCAGTGAATGCTAGACAATCAGATCACAAACTAAGAAAACATGAGGCCACAGAAATGTGGTTCTACAGAGGGATGCTGAGAATCCCAAGGGCTAAACATGGGAGCAATGTTCAAGTTTTAAAGAACATGTAAATAAAAAGCACATTTATGCTTAGCATCAGAAAGAGATAGTTGAAATTTCTTGGGTAAATAAGGAGGAAAGAGGGCTTAGAAATTTGATACTCACAGGGCATATTGAAGGCAAGAAGGATAAAGGAAAGCAGTGCATAACTTAACTAAAGAGTTTGTGCTTATGAATGACAACAGGGAATTGTGAAAAGAGCAAAAAGACAAACATTACTAAGATTTGAATTGTGGAGAGCCATAATTGCATATGTACAACACATAGAAGAAGAAAAAATGATAATATTTTTTAATATATTTAATAATTAAATATTTAAAATAATAAAAAAATATTTAATTTGTAATTAAATTGAGAAATTGAGGATTTTTATCAGCAGAATTAACTATATTTTCATGCATAATAAATAATTCTGATTTTAAAATCATTAAAAGTAACAAAAATATTGAAAAAAAGCTGATATAAAATAACAAATAAAAAGCAATGTATTAGCAATCTGGTTTCATTACTTAGCAAATAAATTTGCTTTTGAATTTATTCGCATTGATCTCATTTTGATTATTATTGATGTACAACATTTCAGCTGATTACCCACTGGCCATCTTCATGTGTCCATTATTTGGTTAATATATGATATCTGTTTATTATTGTTATTTATGCCTGTGATGCTAGTTCTTGTTTGTACCTGCTGAACCAATGTTTCAATACTTTTTTTTTTTTAATCGGAATCAGCCCAAGCAAGGAGGTAATGCCACTAAAACACAAGGTGTTACAGAGTGGAAGAATTAGGAACAGAAATATTAATAATGAGTGAAAAGAGGAAAGTAATCAGCAGAACAGTAGACAGTGATTGGTATTGCATTTAAATGTTTGCAATTGCCTGGAAAGCATGGAGTCTGAAGGGAGTTCTACAAGTGAGAAGTGTGAGAAAAGAAATTGTTAGAATAGAACTTATGGCTACATCTAGCCAGCTGTCAATTGATAAAATCTCATACCAGTCTAGTATTTAAATTCATGAAGTCTTGGTAACATAGCAAAGAGTTCATCTGAACAATTACCATGAAAGTATTTATAGAAAAGGAACAGAGATGCAACTTTACAGCAGTTGGAAAGTGACTGGAGCTGAGCTGCTTGATCAGGACCAATAATATTGCAGATTTTTCTTTGGATCTTATCAAGGAGCTCAAGGTAAATAGCAGGGGCACCAGGCAATATGTGGTAGCAATATTGTAAATATAGACAAATGGTAGACTTATAGATATGTAAGATTGATTCTGGAGAGAAAAATTGTCTCGCCCTACATAGTCATCTGACTTTCTTTGCAGCTGACCTAGCAATGAATGCAATGGAATCTTTCCACTTAGTATCAGCAGAGAACGTGAGTCCAAGAAGGTGCAATGTGTCCCTTTCCTGGAGGATAGCATCAGCCATGCTGATGAAAGGTAGCAAGGTCTCTCTCAGATGATTAATGGAAAGGTTTAGTTTTGGAGGTGTTAAAATTAACAAGCCATCTTTTGCCCCAGTTAACGACAGACTTGAGGTTGTTTTAGACATCAGCTGCCATTTTGACCTTGTCAGACTGATCAGCCTTACTATCAAGGCAGGAGTAAATTGTTGTGTCATCAGCTTAGATACCAAGTTGAAACCTGATGTCATCAGGAAAGTCATTAATAAAAATCCAAAAGAGAGTAACACTAAGGATGGAGTCCTGAGGGATACCTGTGTTAATACAAAATGAGTAGCCATTTAGGATAACTCTCATTTAACAATTTGACTGAAAGACTAGATCAGTTCAAAAAAGTGTTTGAAAACACCTCAACTTTTCAGCTTGCGGAGAAGACCTCAATGCAAGACCCTGTCAAAGGCTTTTGAGATGTCCACTGCAACAACTCAGGCTTCACTGTTTTTATCTAGAGCATGATAAACTTGTTCCACAAATATTGTCAGTATATCAGTAGTTGACCTGGAGAAATGAAAACCTTATTCCTTGTCTGAGAAAAGGCCCAGTGATGAGAGATGATAAACCATTTCAGAATTAATTAGGAGCTCTAGGAATTTCCCAAAAAGTGATAGAAGGCTACTAGGTTGATAGTTGGAAGGATTGGATGGCTCACCAGAGTTTTTAAAAACTGGAATAACAGCTGATAACTTCCAACAGACAGGAAAGCAGGAAGCAGTGAGGCATTTATTATACAGTTTAGAGAGAATAAGAGCCAGTATTAGATAACTACCTGATCCAGGGATTGAACTTTGGTCCACATGATAATAGTATTACATTTAACCAACACCCATATCGACTATGTCACCATATGAAAGGACATCATTGGTGTATTCTGGGAGCGTTCTTATTCAATATCGGATGTTTTGCTCTACTGAATCTATCATTTTATTTGAACATTAAAAGCAACCATTTGACCATTTTCTTAAATAGCTTCAGATCTAAGCTCTCACACATTTCTGAAACTATCAGCTATATGCAACCATTTCTTCAGATCAATAGCATCCTCGGTAAGACGTTAAACTACATCCGCGTCCTGGGTAAGATGTTAAACTACGTCCAGCAGCAAGGCCTCTGATCAGGAGGTTTTGGGGAGCATGGAACTACCTCTTAATTGCTGCTGTTCCCAGGTCCACCCTGACCCTGAGTGGTAGCACATCTTAGGGTCCCAGCTATGGACAAATAGTTAACTATTACCAGCAATATTTTTTTGAAAAAAAATTATTACCAGCAATACAATTTTGAAGGAAATATATTACTAGAAACAGATTTTTGACAAAACAAAATATTACCAGCAATAAAAATTTTTGTCAGCATTAAATAACCCATTGAGGTTGATATACCATAAAACAAAATAAACAAAACCAATCTAAACCAAAGAATACATACTCTATTTATACAAATCTATCCTAAAAATGTTGTCGGCATTAAATAACCTATTGAGGTTGATATGCCGTTAAACAAAATAAACCAAACCAAATCCTCAGATCAATGATTAAAAATAGCTTTAAGTGAAAAACCCTGTACGTCTTAAAGAAGATTGTCCTTTGTCAGATCTCATCAATTGGTGCTAGAGAATCATAAACAAAGGACATTAACAAATAAGACACAACATTATTTGAGGACATTCAACAACAACAACTAAAATGGATAGTACATGTAAAGCAAAGTGAAAATAATGACATAATCAAAATACTGACATTCCACAATACCTAAAACAAAAAGTTAGGAAGGAAACTCTCATCAGTATTCGAAAGGTTTTCAACTCAGATATGTGGAGAAACTGGTCAGGTGCTCAACTGTACATTGACCCTAAAACCATATGCGGTCCACTATGTTATGAGACTAATGACGTTGAATAGGTTTCTGCAGGTTAATAGCACATTAATAGATTAATTTGTCCTCAACCAGAATATCTAGATCTTGTTTAAACCAAGATTCATGAACCTTGCATGTACTTCTGTTGAGTCAGACCTCAGCTGGCAGAATTTTGTAACCTGAAGCCTAATATCACTTAATCAATTCCTGTAAATTGTGGTGTACAAATCAAGTTTTCAAGCCTACAAATGTTTTTTCCAAACTAAAGGTTGATGAAAATGGCTGGTATAAACTGAAAACTTTTACCACAAAGTTGTAAACAAGTGAGACAACACTCTAAACAATTACTGTACACCACTTACCATATCTCCATCAGGCTGCCACAAATATAACCCGCTAAAACTTCTGTTTTTAGTGAAAATATTTGGCATATTAACAGAGAAATTAATATAAAATAATAAAATAAAAATAGTAAATTCAGTATTCTAGTAATGCTACAGCAGACATCGCATCCAACAGATGATACACTAAGTATAAACACTGACAGAAGCTTTGTTTAACTTGGGTGGGTATTCAGACAACTAGATAAGGTATGCATGTCATCAGTGTAATTCCATGATAGTAACGACAGTTTAATGATTCAAGTATTGATAGTGTAATGGGCCCACAGTTTTGCAGTATGTCACATGAGGTTGGTGGCATCACTGGTTGTTTGTTTACATTGCTAATGAAAATAGCGGATGAGTGATACTGTGTTTTACAATAACATACAATTCATACCAATACTATCGGCATCCTGGCTAAGATGATAAACTACGTCCAACGGTGAGGCCTCTGATCAGGAGGTTTTGTGGAGTGTGGAACCACCTCTTAATTGTTGGTGTTCCTAGGTTCGGCACCTTTTAGGATCCCAGCTATGGGTAAATAGTTAACCCCCAAACTGGGGTCAAAACACTATGAAAGTGTAAAAATAGGTTTTAATACCAGAAATACTTTGTAAAAAAAATTATTACCAACAATAAATTTTTCAAGAAAAAAAATTATTACCAGCTATAAATTTTTGAGAAAAATATTACCAGCGATACATATCTGAAGGAAAAATATTGCCAAAAATAGATTTTTGAAAAAAAAAATATTACCAACAATAAAAATGTTGTCGGCATAAAACAAGCCAAACCAAATTAAACCAGTAATATTGAAAAACAAATTGGTATGATTTGTAATCTACATACAACATTGATCTTTTATAGGAGTTGATATTAAATTTAATTGGTTTATCAGTTGACCTGGTACAATATATAATATATATCAGTGTGTTTTGTAGGTTGTTTACTATACAATGTATAGTGAAAGATATTACAGTTAGTGTCTCAATCAATAAGTGTTATGACATCATGCAGTTTTGGCCCAGGTTATATACTACAGCCTAACTTCATTTACTGGTAGGCCTGAGTTTTGGTAGCCTACTGTATGTTTGGGGGGTTGACCTATATGGTAGGTATAGGACTAACTCAGAATTTTGAGCTAAAAATCTTGAGGTCGACTTGTACGTGGCAATTTATGCTAATATTTTTCTGCCTGAATTTCTGGGATAAGGAGTTAAGGAATTTCAAACTGAACACTTTATTAAATCAATAGGGCTAGATTGTTCTTTTTTTGTTGTCCACATCTAGGGATATCTCATCTTGTTCCTTTTTAGTTTTCTTTTCTCTTTGCTGTGTCCCTTCAGTATGTAGGTGGTCATGGCTCTCCACAGATTCTTGTCCTTTGTAATGTTTTGTTTTTTTTTGCCATTTTTCCCAATCCTCATTCTGCCAACCATTTACTCATTAAATAATTTACTCACTACTTTTTTCTTTCTCTCTTGCTTTTCATATGTTCTGTGAGTATAAAATTTTCCTAAGCCCTATTACCACTTGGTTATTTCTCGTCCTGTTTCTATAGAATCTACCTGACCTTAAGATAGAACTCATAATCACTGAGTTACTGCCAAAGACAGAAACAGTTAATCTCTTTTTGTTATTTATATTATTTACATTCGGACAATTATCCCCATCTTCATTGTTTTTATCACAACATTTCTGCCCTTATACTCTTCAATCTTCTTCAGGTGTCTGTCAATCCAAAGTAACCTTCAGAGAATTATGAACCGAACTCTTTATTTAATAAACAAAAATAGATTCTTCTCATACTGTTGTGTATGTCTAAGGGCATCATTGTGATATAGACCAACAAGAGTTACCTCTCTTGATGATGATTGTCTTCCTTGAAAGAAGAACTCAGCCTCACTTAGATACTATAAATAAGCAGTCTAGCAGTGCATCCTCATTTAAGCTCAATAAAGCTTTCTTAAGTCTTATTATGCCTCCAAGTTATTATAATCATATCTTGTTTTATTCAGATACGTTCTCACTGATGCAGTGTGGCTTCCCTCTGTCTTTTCTACAAATATTTTCATGACAACTGTTCTGACAAGCTTTTTTCCATGGTGCCCCAAATACACATGCCTACATTGGCATCTAGGTCCCACCCATTTACTGTCGAAATAGCTAAATGCAACCACCATTTCTACTCCAACAGTTTCTTTCATTGTACTTCCTGCCTGTGAAACTCCTTTCCATTTACTTGCTTCCCAGATAACTAAAATGTTCAAAAATATAAATGCAATGTCAATCACCATCTTCTGTCTTTTTGAATCCCATCATTTTTTGTCCTTTCTTCAATCCTCTCTATACTCAGCCTTCTCTTTTACTACATGTAGACCCCTGTGTACTAGTGGCATTTCCATCTTGCTTGGGGTGAAATGATTTTAAAAAATTATCATTTTATTGGATTGTTACCTTCATGAAAAGTATCCTTATTTTCCTAGCTATTATTTTCTGTTTAGAAATTTGTAACAGTACTCACTGTCTCATTCCTTCTCCTCATTTGGTTGCCAACATTGTAATGATTTCCATTTTATTGCATTTCCATCTCCTATTATGTCTCTGAATTGTAAAGATTTTGCGTTCCCATTCTTTGATTTATTCTCTTAGAAAACAAGTCTAATTACATGGTCTGAGAAACATTTCCTCACTGCTTCTTAAAAAAATTTCTCCATATTTTTTTTTTCCACAAATATTTTCTGCCAGTTCTTGCAAAGTTAATTCTTTTTGCCAGAGCATTTAAAACTCAAACCAACTAAAAACAGACAAAAAATCTCCAATCAATATAATAATTAACTTGGCATTGTTTGTAAGAGCTTTTCAGACAAAGTGAAGATTTCATTATTTGAAATAAAGTCTTGTCTACCATTTGCCATACCCACAGATCTGATGGAAGATGACTTGAATAAAACAGGTGACTAAAGGGAATAAGCTCCAATGGTTGTTAGTAAAAGAGGCAGCTCAACATGCAAATTACAAATTGGAGATACCAAAATCAAAAAAGTAAGAAAATTTAAATATCTGGAAAGTGCTTTAACAGAAGATGGAAAATGTGGCACTGAAATTCAAAACCACATTGGGATAACCAAGGATGCATTCTAAAAGCTAACCAAAGTTTTAAAAAACAGAAAAAATTCATTCGAAATAAAGAAAAGAGTATTGAGCTGTTATATAATATCAGTCCTCCTTATGGCAGTGAATGCTGGACAATCTACCCATAGATGAGGTGATTTGAGGCAGCAGAAATGTGTGTTCTACAGGAGGCTGCTGAGGATATCATGGACTGAACATGTGAACAATGACAAAGTTTTAAGAAAATGGAAAAAAAAGGAAACATATACTTTACTTCAGGAAGAGAGAGTTCAAATTTCTAAGGCACATAATGAGTAAAGAGGGCTTGGAAAATTTGATACTCACAGGGCAGACTGAAGACAAGAGGGACAGAGAAAAACAATGTATAACTTACTTAGCCTGAGTAAGTGTATTGCAAGACAGGGGTTAGGAGAAATAACGAAAAGACAATTTATTAAGAGCTACAAAGGACAGGAAATTGTGGAGAGCCATGATCACCTACATCCTAATGGGACACAGCACATAAAGAAATTTGTTTTTTATTGCTTATCAACCATTTGCAAGTTATTTAAAGCCAGAAAATATTTTTAGATTGTAAGAATTTTTGGAAGATTTACTGATACAAGTCCTACTAATTAACCCATAGCTGGAGGGAAAAGAGGTGGATTCATACCTTCCCAAGAGTATTTGTGCATATATGAATATGACAAACTCTGTAACTCGGTATCTTTAGCTCACAGTCTGTATTTATTGATTGATTTTTTACGGTGCATCAACTTTTTGTAGGTTATTTAAAGTCAGAATGTATTTTTTAAATTTTTTGGAGATAATAATGATTTACTGATACAATTTCTACTATTTAAGCCGCAGCTGTAGGGAGAAGAGATGAAAAATACTTTTTTCAGGGATATTTGTTTCATAAGTTAATATAACAAACCTGACTGTGGAACTTGGCAGTCTGATTTCCAGTTCTAAACATACAAGAACTATTTTTTTTTTTCAAAGTGATGTGGCCATAAGCCCAAAAGAAATGGAAGATAGAGTTTAACATATGGACCTGTAAAAAAAAAAAAAAATGAAAAATGTTTGTCAGGACAATTTTTCTCTTCACACAAATATTACCATATACATTCTCTGCAATTTTTATTTTTTAGAATTTGAATATAACCCAAATTGAATTAATGTATTTTTCTTTCATTCTCAAGAACTGACACCAAAAGAATTAATTACTTTTTTTATTAGAATGTTTATTTACAAGAATAATTTTATATTTAGAAGATTATAAAAATATGTGAACAAACTACAATGCAATATTTATCATTTACCATATTATAAAGAAATAAATATGAAAAGAATTTTTTAATTCATAAATTTATAAAAATAATGATTAAATAAAGGGTCCAATTCAGAATTCTCTGTAGGTTACCCAGATGATATACACCCGAGAAAGGCTGGAGAACACAATGGCCAAAATAGCCCATAGCACTAAAGAACAATGCACCTGCTACTCATCTGGAGGATTTTGACAAAATCCAAAGAAGGATCAATCATGACTCAGCATCTCAACTTCGGTCACTTTCTCACAGATGTGATGTGGCTTCCCACTCTCTTTCCTACAAATATTTTCATGGTAACTGCTCTGACAAGCTTTTTTCCCTGGTGCCCAGACTACATGAATTGGTCCCACCCTTTTACTACTGAAATAGTTAAATGTATCTGCCACTTCTTTTCCAGTAGTTTCTTTTATCACACTTCCCAACAGTGGAACTCGTTCCATTTTACTTGCTTACCTGAAAACTACAATCTTCAAGAATTTAAATTCAATATCAATCATCATCTACCAATGCCTTGATCCCCATTCTTTTTTTTATCCTTTCTTCAATCCTCCCTATACTCAGTCTTTTCTTTCACTTTCAGTCTCTGTAACCCCCCCCCCGCGTACTAGTGGCATTCCCACCTTGCTTGGGATGAAATGATTAACAAAATTTAAATGCAACATCAATCACCATCTTCTATCTTCTTGAATCCCATTCTTCTTTTGTCCTTTCCTCAATCCTTCCTATTCTCAGTCTTTTCTCTCTCTTTCACTTCCTGTAAACCCCTGCGTACTAGTGGCATTCCCACCTTGCATGGAATGAAATGATAAAAAAATACCTCACTTAGATCTAGCCTTAAAATTAGGATTTAAATTCTTAAATATTTTTTTACTAACTATGAACTGTAAACTTATGTGGGATCTCGATTCATACCCAGTAAATAATTATAAAGCTTGAAATTTTTCTTATTTATCTTTTATATAAAACTTTAATGAAAAAAGGAGCTCAACCAGCATATTTCCATGAGCCACATATTAAAAGTCAAAGAGCTACATGTGGCTCCCAAGCTACAGTTTGGTCTCCCCTGGCCTAGTGGATTAAATTTCTAGGCATGAGCAGTGGAACAAGAAGAGTCTATCCCTGTAGATTAAATAAAGGGTTCAGTTCAGAATTCCCTGTATGTTAACCAGATCAATATACACCTGAGAAAGGCTAGAGGGCATTATGGCTGAAACATTGTGATAACAACAACAAAGATGAGGACAATAGTTCAAATATAAATAGTGTAAATAATAAGTCCTCATTCAAGAAATACAGGCATGATGTTTTATCAATGGACATCTAAAAAGTTCAATGACCAGAGCTTAGTAGCTGATTTCTCTACTGAGGTTCATATTGCAAAAGTAAGAGTAGGTTACCAAATTATCAAGAGCGCCAAGAAATAACACAATGTAAATGGAGAACTTAAAAAATTAGTGGCATCCTTTAACGAGTACTCTTCAGTAGTGGACTATTTGTGTGCAGTATCATATCACTTAATATCATAATGATTTTTTCTTACAAAATTGTTTCATTAACAATATTTGTATTTTGAATAATTATCATTTGTGTATTTCCTTTTTGAATTTTGCAATTTTTATTGCAATAATGAATTTTGCATTTTGAATAATTATCATTTAGCATGATTGTCCTTTTGATTAATTTTTACTTAAACAATTTACAGTTTAAATAATTGCTTTTGAACATTTATTTTCGAACAATGTCCATATAATCGATTAAAGTATTCTCTTTTTAATGAAGAAATGAAATTAGGAAAACAAAAGCATGGAGCTGATTTTTTTGAAGGCTTCATCACAAGACTTATAGGAAAAAGAAATTAAATTTCCTGAACTCATATAAGTGAATACAAATATCAAATATATGTAATAATTTTGTTATTATTATAAATAAAAATAAAATCTAAAATAATATTGCCTTTTATAACATGAACATTATCATAGTTTTAACGTAAAACACACACAAACACAAATACATATATAAAGTTGTATGAAATTACCATAAAAAAAAACAATGGTAAATTGCATGGTAATTTCTGCAATTTTATTTATATATTTGTGTGTGTGTTTTATGTTAGAAATGTGATAATGTCCATGTTATAAAAGGGAGTAAGTCACTCTGTAATATCACAAGTCCTATCACAGAGGAAAATTACACACAGGTTGTCATCCCGACAGTCCTTGGGCAAAGAGTTTGAATCTCACATCTCTTGGAGGGATGTCCATATTTCCGGCAGGAATAGTACCTGTTGCATACTGGGAGTAATTTTATTTATTTTTTATTCATTTAATTTATTTTACATTTTATTTTATTTTCATTATTATTATTATTATTTTATATTTTATTTTTATTTATAATGATAACAATGTTCTCACTTATGTAATCAGGTTTTACTTTTCAATTTGTGAATATGTGAAAAGGTTTATGGTTATTGGCACACAGAGAGTGAAATCAGAGTGCCAAGTTTGAATTCATTCACTTTACACTGAGCCCTCTTCCTCCTCCACCTTCTCTCTTGCACAGCAGACTGAGCTCTCTTGTCTTGGCAGTGAGTCTAGAGAGGAAACTCTGAGTTAAAACCCCATTAAATAATAGGGCAGACTGAGCCATTTATACTGGGTAGGGCCACCAATACAGGAAGAGGATGATTTAATTTAAATAGTAATTAATAGGGTAGACTGAGCTCTTTAGCCTTGGCAGGGTAATCATTTCAGAAGAACACCTGAATTGAAAACCAGCCTGAAAATTACATTAAAGAAAATAAAATCATGTCATGTATTGCATTGTCAGATATTTCAGTAGGTATATTAAGAAGCTGATTTTGAGTTTATTTAATGCAAAGCAGCTCCACTTGTTTTATCTCCTGCTATTCTGAATCAGATCCTCTCAGAATTCCATAATTATGTAATATTTCCTGCTGCTGCTGCTGCAAAAAAGAAAACACTTAATTTTTTCCCCAAATAAAATACTTCAATACTACTACAGGGTGCTGCAGAAATACGTCCCACAAAATAGTAAGACCTTATCTTTCCATTACATGGCAGGTATTTCCGTTGAATCCTGTATAATCTAATATGCGAGTAATACAAAAAGATGATACCATTGGAACATTTGGATGGTGATTTTCTAAGACTAACATAGATGTGGCACAAGGTCAAAAGTATGGGGTACATTAAAACATTTGAATGATTTGCAATGATTAGTTTGAGCAATGCCTTCATAAAAACTGTTTTAGCAGCTCACAGACCAATATTTGAAACAATTTTTGTATTTTTACTCTCTGTCATGTCCTTTTAGAATATGAATAATCCTTTTTATCTAGAGCTGCTTTTGTTTTGTTACTTTCAGGAAGTGAAAAAAGGGGATAGGAAACCTGTCACTATTCATCCCTAAAACAACAGTCTCTGATAGACATAATGCAAAATTCTCTTGAAAAAATATTTCTCTGATGCATATATCAGATTCAGCTTCTCTTTGGAACACAGTAACAATAGTAAGATACTGAGTGTAAATTAAACTCACAACATGTTACTTGTTAGCCACCGTCACAGTAGTAAGTAGGTCTGGCTGTACTACCCTGAACCCACTGACCAGGGAGAGAAGCCTGATCGGGGCCCCAAGGCAAAGATTTGTGACCCCACTATCTTATCAATATCTGCTTTTTCTGCCTACATTTATTTCTACATTACAAATTAGACAAGCAAATTGAAGTCCACTTTAAACAAATTCATGCTATTGGCACTTTCTTCTACTCTGATTGTCTTTCACCTTCAACTAACACTTGCAAAGGCAAACTGCGATAGGGAATAGATGACAGGAGCAGGTTTTGATGAAACTGGAAGTGTCTTGTCCTGAACTTGTATGTTGGTACCATCATCATAAAAGAAGTAATCAGCAAAGAAGAAATTCAATTCTTGGATATGTGATAATGAAAAATTAAACTAAGCACAACTATTAAAGGATAAAAACTTTGCACAAATTGAGACATCATTCTGGGGTTTTATTTTTTCCATCCAATTCTATGAATTTATTTTTCTAAGTCTAAAAGCATTCATCATTTTTTTTTTATCCATAATGTTGAATGAGTTAAAATTATTCAACTCTTTAACAAGAAAAATCTCAAATTGATGTTAAAAGTTGCCACAAAAAAACATTGTTGATTTAAGATGGAATGATCTATTATGATGTGTCTCTAATTTGTATTTAGATATATTGTATTTATTTTCAATTTTTTGAGTTGAATTGTTCACCTATATTGCATACGATCCATTATTGTACATAATCAGGTTACAGTAAATTTTGTATTTTATATGAATACTACCTTATGAAAATTGAGATGAGGTAGTGTGGGGGTGGGGCATACAAGACCCCTTTCATGGGCCCTGGCATATTTTTGTAGTTCATTCAACACAGTTCTCTTGCCTAATTTCACTTATAAGCTGTAAAACTTAAGAGAGAATTTACCTTTTATTGGAGGTCAATCCCTATTTATACTGAAGCAGAATAATCATTATATACTTGTGTGTGATTGTCTCCTGTTTCAATTTACTGTAATTATAAGACAGTGTTTAGAAATAATGATAAAGAATTTTCTTAGAATAACACATTTGAAGTTTTTTTGGTGTGTGCCTTTGCGGTTCAGGTTTTTAACAAAATTGTAATTGGTTCTATTTGCCTCAAGGCATGATTGGACATTAAGAGCAGACGCCCAGAGAAAAACAAAAACAGTTGAGTATAATCATTGCAGAAAGATCCAGTCTCATTAAAAGAAGAATAAGCTAAGAATAAAATACTCTCTTCTTCTATGTGCTGTATTGTTTCATGATGCAGGTGATCATGGCTGTCCATAATTTCCTGTCCTTTGTAGCTCTTAATAAATTTTGTTTCTTTGCTATCTCTCCTAAACAATGCTCCACAACCCATTTTCTAAAGTTTGCTAGGAAGGTTGTATGTTGTTTTCATCTGTCCCTCTTGCCTCTCCTGTGAGTATCAAATTTTATAAGTCCTCTTTCCTCATTAAGTTAGTTTAATTTCTGATGTTTAGTTTAAGTGGCTTCTTTACTTTATTTTCTCTAAAACTTTGTCGTTACTCTTGTGTTCAGCCCATGATATTCTGAACATTTTTTTGTAGAACCATATTTCTGTTGCTTCAAGTCTCTTCTTCAACAATAAGGAGATTATCCAGCATTCACTGCTATATAGGAAGACTGGTATTACATTACAGTTCAGTAATCTTTTCTCATTTTTCTGCCATTGTCTCTAGAACTTTGTTGTTGCTAAAATGTTCGGCCCATGGTATTCTCAACATGCTTCTGTAGGACTGCATTTCTATTCCCTAAAGTCTCTTCTTCAACTATAAGGAGATTATCCAGCATTCACTGCCATATAGAAAGACTGGTATTACATTACAGTTCAGTACTCTTTTCTTTGTTTCTAATGAAATTTTCCTGTTTCTTAAAATTTTGCTTAACTTATGGAAGGCATCTTTTCCTATCCCAATGTGCCTTTGGATTTCAGTGTCACACTTTCCGTCCTATATTAAAACACTTCCCCGATATTTAAATTGTTGTACTTGTTTGATTTCTGTAACGAGCATGTGCGGAAACGTCCTCGAACTGCGTGTGTATATTGTCGCTGGGCACACCTTCGAGTACCATAAGAAGACGACGCGCAAATCATTTGGTGTCCTTTCTTGGGCGACAATTCCAAAAAAATTTAGCTTGTCAGACCTTTTTTTGACCAGAAGTGTCGAGATTTTTGGATTCTATTTTGCAGATTGACGAACTTGTTTTGTTGCTTAATTCGACGAACTGTCTTCGGCCCACAAGGATTTTCTTTTGTTATTGCTTAATTAACGAACTTTCTTCTATAAAAGTTAAGTTATTTCTTAAGTTTTATTTTTCTTTCTTTCATTTCTTTTGTTTATTTTTTTTTCTGGGCTTCGGCCCACATTTTTATTTTTCATTTTAGTCCAGTTTAACAAAGTCTTAGCGGATTACTGCTTTTTATTTTTGTTTATCTCTTTTCAGTTCTCGTTTTTAAAAAGTACCATTTAAGAAAAGAGAAAAAGAAAGAAAGTTTTGTTTTTATTTCCTTTTTAGTTTATACCCTCCCTCATTTTTATTTAATTAGCGACTTCGGTCGCAATCTTTTATTTTTGGATTGACGAGTTTAATACTTTTGTATTTCTTTTTCATTTAATTTATTTCTTTAGTGACTTCGGCCGCAAACGTTTAATTTTTAATTTGGTTTGACTAGTTTCAAACCAGACTTTATTTCTTTTCTTTTTCTTTCTGTATATTACATTTGAATTTATCTGTTGAACAAAAAAGAGAGGAGTTTCTTTTATTTTTTTTTTTTTTATCCTCGGCAGCCTTTGGGCCCCATTTTGATTTTTTTTAAAAGTCCTACCTGACTATTTATTTTATTCTTTCTTTTCAGTTGATTTAGTTTGTTTTTTATTTTATTTCTAATTTGGGTTAACTTTTAGTTTTCCCAGTTTATTTATTTAATAGCCCTTGTTTAAAAGTTTATTGTTTTTTGTATTTTTTTAATTTCCTGGTGTATCCAGGCTTTTTTTTATTTGTTTAACTTCTAATTTTATTTTTTTCCCTTATCCCTTATCAACTATATCTGATGTTGATAGACTGCAGCCCCAGCCGTTTTGCCATTTGGAAGCCCTTGCACCGCCAAGACTCTGCTAGTATCATCAAGGAGCTGGAAGTAGTGTTTTGTGAAAGAGGGTCGCTGGTTGAGCTGCTTACAGATAATGTCACAGCGTTTTGTGGAGAGAGGTTTGCCGCATTTGCAAAGATGAGGAATGTACAAATATGATTTCGCTGTGCCAACGTACCATCGGGGAATGGGATAGTTGAGAGATCCCATCGTACAATAAAGCGCATCGCAACGAGAACACGATGTTCAGTTTTGGAAGCTGTATATTGGCACAATGTTACCCCAAAGGACAATAAAACAGCTTCAACTGCACCGGCGAATGCAACCTACATTTACAGTGTCCGCTTCAAGGGTATCGACGCAGCTTTGGTGCATGATGACAGAGTTGCCAATCCTTATACGGTAGGAGAGACTGTTTGGGAGAAAAATCTGCACGGAAGGTGTACGACACAGTTCAACAAGGGTACGGTGACACAAATTAATAGCCCACACTCCGTCTCTGTTGATGGAATACCGCGCCACATAAAAGATGTGCGTCCAGCATGCGGGAAGGATTATTCCATCATCAACCATGTTAGTTCTTCTTCATCTTCTGATGATGATGATGATGAAGCCCCGATGGTATATATAAAATCACAGGAAGAGCACACCTCAGAGAGTAGCGCGCCTGATGAACCTATGCGGGATGAGCTCAGCAAGACGTCTGAAGAAAGCACCACTGAGGAAGCGCTTCAGACCATACCACTGAGACAGAGCACCAGGCAGCTTTGGTGCGTGATGACGCATTTGTGTGATCTAGAGATCAGGGAGGAGTGTAACGAGCATGCGCGGAAACATCCTCAAACTTCGTGTGTGTTGTCACTGGGCACACCTTTGAGTACCATAATGGACTCGACCAAGGACTACAAGAAGAAGACGTGCGAGTCATTTGTTGTCTTTTCTTGGGCGACACAAGCCGTTGTGGTCAGTCGTCCGTCGACAGCAGTCTTGGGTGCTGTTTTGCTCGTTTGCTGTCGTAAAGTGTTCGTTTTTGTTTCGCATTCATTTCAGGTTCGCAAGAAGGCGTTCGTTTCTGTGTCGCAAGAAGTTTTTTCCCCCCGTTTTCTCGCACAATTTCATTATCTCCAATTTGTAATTTTCATGTTGGGTTGTTCATTCTACTAACAGCCTACATGCATTTTGTCCTAATTGCAATTATTACTACACCTTCTGTACTAGTTCTTGTAGTTTCCTTTCTGTGTCTGCTATCAACATTGTGTCATCTGTGTATCTTATGTTATTACTATTGTTTTTTATATGAACTATTTGTTTATAACTTTGAGAAGAGTCATTAACATATTCCAAATTTTTCACAGGCTCTTTTTTATCCTTTTACTTTAAGTAAGGCAATAAAGCCACTAAGACACAAGGGATAACTGAGTGTGAAAGAGAAGAAAAAACATTAAGTGAGTGAGAACAATAAAAGAAGAGGAATCAAGAAGACATTCAATAATAATTGGCATTGTACTTAAATTTTTCAAAACCAAACTTAACTTAAAAGCTAGATGCTAGAAGAGAGTTACACAGGTAAGAAGTGTGAGAAAAGAAACTGTTAGCAAAGAATTGTTGCATCAAGCCAGTTGTAAAATGATGAGACCTTGCTACCAATCTAGTACTGCATTTAAATTCATAATGTCTAGGTACCAAATGGTAAAGTTCATCAGAACAATTACATTGGATGTATTTATAGAAAAAGACCAGGGATGCTACATTATGGCAGTGGACAAATTGCTGAAGCTGAGATCTCAGGTAAAGACTAATAGTATTGCAGATTCTTCTTTGGATTTTATCAAGAATCACTAAATCTAAAGCAGGAGCACCAAACCAGATGCAGCAGAAATATTTGAAGCATGGACGAATGGTAGACTCATAAATATGAAAGGAGAGAAAAATTGTCTGGCACAACAAAGTGAACCATCTTTTCTAGTAGCTGACTTTAGAGAATGTTAGCCTGAGAAGATGCAATTAATCACTCTTCTGGATCATCAGCCATGTTGATGGAAGGCAGAAATGGGTCTCTTATATAGAGAAATTTTGTTTTGGTGGGGTGGGGGTGTTCAAATTGACAAGTTGTTCCTTGCTCCTCTTAACAGTGGATTTTAAATCATTTTTTTAGCTTCCAATTTGAACTTATCAAACCAATCAGGCTTCCAGACTCAGATTTAAGACAGGAGGAAATA
>CAHIKZ030001680.1:2810000-2865000 GCA_903632075.3 Acanthosepion pharaonis
ATGTAATGTCAATCAACGTCTCCAGATGCCCTGATCTGTCCCCTAATGGTCTCTTCATCTTTTCCTCTATCACTCCTCTTTGTTCTGGCTCCAACTCTGTAACCACTTGCATGCTAGTGGCTTCCCACCTTGCTTGGTGTTGAATGCTTAAAAAAAATGATTCTAAAAGTTATTTGAGTAGAAATTATTCTGGAATCAAGTGCAGTTCTTTGTAGCTATTGTATAATGTTATTTAATTTTTAACTTCTTATTTATTATTGATTACTTAGTGTATTTTGTATTTATTTATTAATTATTGGATGTTTATTATTATTATTAAGTTGTGTTTATGTTTATGAATGTTTATTCATTATTTAATTTGTTTTTTTAATTTTCCTCCATTTGTTATTTTATTATTGTTATTCTTTTTGTGGGTTGGTTACCTTTTTGCTTCATTTAAAGTATTTGTTTAAAGTATGTTGCATTATCTGTGTTGTATGTATTTGCCTTTTTCTTGGTGGTGTTTTACAAGATATGTGTTTTTAGTTTTTGATTTTTAAGTAACATAGTAAAAATATATTTTCTCTGTGAGTTGTCTGTGCTGTTTTAGTTATTGCTATTGTTGAAAGTTTTCAAGTGATGTGGTTTCTGTTATTTGGTACAGATCTTCATGATATGGTAGCACCAGTCTATGAAATCTGATGAAAGATTGACTTCTTAAAGAGCCATTGGATTCATTTGTTTGATCTGAGAAAATGGTTGTATATATCTGATAGTTTTGATATTTCTGAACATTTGGATGTCATACCATGATATCTATATGAGAGTTTAGCTCTGACAAGTATTTTTTTTAATTTCACCCTAAGCCAGACAGTAAAGCCACTAAAACACAAGAGGTTACTGAGTGAAAGAATATGATAAAAAAGTGAATTTATTAAGGACAGAGAACAATAAAAGAATAGTAATGAAGAAAACAGTAGATAATGATTGAAATTGCATTTAAATTTTTGAAGATCAAAGTTAGCTGGAAACTATGGAGCCAGAAGTGCATTACTCATGCAAGAAATCCAAGATATGGAACTGTTCTCATAGAAATTATAGTTCCATCTAGCCAATTCAACCATAAATTGATGAGACCTTGTTGCCAATCTAGTATTGCATTTAAATTCATAAAGTCTAGGTATGATAACAAAGAGCTCTTCAGAACGAAAGTATTTATAGAAAAGGCACAGGGATGCTACATTACAGCAGTGGGAAAGTTACTGAAGCCAAGATGCCAGGTCAGGACCGATAATATTGCTGATTCTTCTTTGGATCTTATCAAGAATCTTTTAGCAGGAGTTCTGGGCCATGTGCAGCATCAGTATTTGAAACATGGAGGAATGGTGAACTTATAAATATGTAAGATAGATTCTGGGGAGACAAATTGTCTTGCACAAACCAATGAACCAATTTTCTTAGCCACATATCTAGCAGTGAATTCAATATAATATTTCCAGTTCATGTCAGCAGAGAATGTTAGCCTAAGAAAGTGCAACAAGTTACTCTCCTGGAGGTTAGCATCAGCCATGCTGATGAAAGGCACATAATTAATCAAGAGAAGTTTAGTTTTGAGGTCATTAAAAATAAGTAATTCCTTACCTCAGTTAACAACAGATTGTGGTCATTTTTTAGATCAGCTACCATTTTGATCTTACTATTGTCTCATCAGCATAGATACCAAATTGAGAACTGATACCATCAAAAAGGTCATTGATGAAAATTAGGAACAGAGTAGGTCTAAGGATAGAGCCCTGGGCAGGGACACCTGCATTAGTACAAAAACGTCTAGATTTTGGTTTTTCTAGCATCTTGTAGTCTTGTACAAAATTACTATTAATGCAACTTGTATTCATTTTCCTTATTTCCTATTTTAAATATCTTAAGGCAAATCTATTCTGTGGTTTTATACGTAGGATCAGTGTAGTTTTTGCACACTCTACTTTAGTGCTTTTAATTTTACAGTGCTGTTCAATTCACAGCATTTCGAGCAGAATGAATTATTTTCATCATTAAAAGTAATCCTCAGCATTAGTAACTGAGAAGTACTGGTTTCCTGCTTCCCCAACTTTTCTTCGTCATTCAGTGACCTTTATACGCAATCCACTAAAAAATAGTGTAAGATACATTTGGTCACACTGTCTGTATTTGTCTATTTATAACTCTCCTACACACACACACATATATATATGTTGTGGCCTGTTTAGAGGCCAGAAAAAAAGACATCAAAGATGAAGGTAGGTTGAAAAAAATGTATTGAAATAACAGATATATACAAAGCAAGAGTGTTAGTAATAAGCAGTTAGAAGTGTACATCTGAACGGTAGGTTAACACTGTGTCTCCGCTACCCTACGACTCTCCCCTAGGAAGTCTCGTAGCTAGTATTTATGAGAGGAGGAAGTGTTCATACTACTGTAGGAGGGTTTACCACAACAATATATATAATACTACTTCCAAGAAGGATATAAATGCAAAGAGAGCTCAATGTAAGAACAGAGCAAATATAATAATGAATATAGGATCCTTAAAAATCCATCAGGTCAGGTTATAGAATTTCAGTGAGAAGTGCTTCTTGTTTGGCCAGGGAATTTTTTAATACCCTTCTGTATATAACTGTATATACCTGAAATTTTTTAAATTGATATTATCTACAGAAATGTTTCTCAGAGTTACTTCTATTCTTTCCATATACTTTTAATTTACTAATTCTCATTACTAATGGAAGATGTAGAACTGACTCATTAAATTTTTTTTTTCCATTAATAAATTCATTTAGGTTTGCTAATTTGAATGGAACCTTCATATTTTTTTCATATGTTCGTTCCATCTTTACCATTTCCTTAATTAATTAGCAATTATTAATTAAGCATTCATAACTCAATTCCAAAATTCATTTCAGTCAGTTTTCAAATTAGTCACTAATTGATTCTGCTTATCAGAGACGTAGTTCCAAGTGTGTGCATGTACCTTTATACTGCCATGTGTGCGTTGAATCTGTTTAATACATTGGCACTGATTTCAATTGGACTTTGTTATTGAGCATTTTTTTTTTAAATTTTAGATATAATTTTCAAGTTTATATTAAAATGAATGCATCAACATGCATTTTTGTTTTTATTAACCCTTGGCTGCTCTAATTATGAGTATTGGAGGACCTGAGAGCATAAGAAACAGACTTTGAGTCTTCTGCCTCACAATCCTTTCAGTGGACTTTGTCTTGAGCCTTATATTTGGTGATATTCAGTAAAACAAACTATATACCCCTACCTCCCAAAAAACAGACAAACCAATCTATCCTTTTAACACTTACAAAATTTATGTGCTTTGAAAAGCAGTTTCCAAGAAGAATTTTGCCCCTTTCATCTTATTTTATAATTGGAAACATACTAAGGGTAATTAAAATCTTTTTTTTGTTTTTTCTTTTAGGCTACTAATTGCTATTACACAGTTACTGTACATGACCAGTATCACTGGCAAAGAACATCGATGTGCATGAAAATAACAAAAGACATTGTAAAATACACATTTCTTCATTATTCCTTCCATTTCTCATACCTTGACATTAGCAGTTACAGGAGACTACTGTTAATGAATATATATATATATATATATATATATATATATATATATATATATATATATAATCACTTTAAACATTATCCAGGAAGAGAGTTTTTGAGGAATAAAACTAGACCTGGAAAGATTACTTATTGACTTAACTCAAACAATCAATAAAATTTGACCTTGTAAAAATATTCAACTTGTCCACAAAAAAATGATGAAAACAGATAAAGCGTAAATCCCAAATATTTATATTACAGAAATCATTGTGATGTTTCACAAATTTTTTTTTTTTTTTATGACACAAAATAGACTAAACACAGGAAGATTTGTTATTGACTTCAACTCAGACTGTTACATCTGGCTTCCACTCGTATTATCACATGGACTACTTGGACCTTGTGTGATTCTTCAATATGTTGCCCTTTTATTTATACCTCACATGCTGATATCTTAGTAGATGCAAAATGTATGTGAATAGTTAACAGAAAAATACTCAGCTCAGTTTTAAACTGTATTACTTGAAGAGTTTAAAACTTAATAACTGTGCATGCTTAAAAGCTGAAACTTTTCGGATATACATTTTAAATGTTGTATAATCTTTCTTTCTCTGTAAATTATAGTCTAATTAAATTTTAATTTGGTATCCACTCAGTACAAAGATTGTATCTTAATAATTTTCTCTGAAAGATATTTTGTTTGAAACTGATTAATTAATAGAATACATTCTCATGTGCCTGCTATAATCTGACTGTGTTTAAATTGTTACTTTAAAGAAAAAAAACAGCTTACAACTGCATCATGTTGAAATACTAGTTCCTATATGTGGGTGGTGTAATCAATAATGGCTTGGAATAGTTAATCAGAGAGCCAAGTTCCAATTTCAACTGGGTTCATTATGTTCACTTACACAAAAATACTTGAGAAAGGTAGGAATCCAACTCTTCTCCTCCCAGCTATGAGTTAATTAGTAAGACTTCAATTGCTAAATCATTATCATCTCTAAAAACATCCTCACAATCTAAAAATATTTTCTGGCTTTAAATAATTTGCTAAGGGTTGATAAACTGAAGAAAATGAATCAATCAGTTTATAGAGATTTTTAAAGTTTTTCTTCACAAAGAATATTTTTACCCTTGTTTGTTTCTTTTTTCTGTTGACCATTAATAGGAGTAGATAGGTTTGTCTATCATCTGATTCATACTCTACCTCAGTTGACTGAACAGGTGTAAAGGTTTGTCCCTTGATTCCTGCTTAGGATTGGGTTTCCAATTCCTTCTAAAATGTACTTCAACTCTATACTTCTAATGTCTCTGCCTAAACTCTGAAATTTTATTTACTATTTATTTTTCCTCACTAGGAGTATTGCCTATCATCCGGTTCATACTCCTCCCTTATCTTTTGAACAGGAATAGAGGTTTATTTCTTATTTCCTTTTGACGATTGGGTTTCTGTTTTCTTCTAATATCATTTCATACTCTTTAACTTCTGATAGCCCCTTGCATCTTAGTGGTATTGTTGCCTTACTTGGGATAAACTGATTGTAAAAAAAAAAGTTTTTGAGGGATTATTCATTTTCATTTTCTTTGCTGTGAACTCTTTTTTTTTTTTTTTTTCCTTCTTCATACTTTATCTGTAAATGTTTGTCTTTTTTTTTTTGTTATTAGCTTTCTTCTTTTTTAAGTAAACTTTTTCTCTTTATTTTAGTTTCATTTCCCTGTTTCTATTTCCTTCTCTCATATCTTCTTCACATGTTGTGATAAAATTAACTGATTCTGAGGAAATATTTATAATTAATAATATATAATTTCTTTCTCACCATGTTCTTTCTTTCTCTTCTTTAAGGAAATATTTGATAGTTGCCCTGTTCAATGTTCTCACTGAATTTGCATAATTCTTTTTTTTTTTTCTTTGGGAGACATGGTAGAGTAATGGATTGTAGAATTGGACATCCAAAGTTTTAATTCCAGTTGAATTCATTGGATTCATTTACATCCTTACACTTGGAAAAGGTATGAATCCTATTCTTCTCCATCCAGCTATGTGTAAATATAGCCTTGGGTAGCAACTAATCTAGGAAAAGGAAAATTCTGTATTCAAAACTGTATGTATCCCTGACGAAGCACATAATATGCAGCTAAGGAAATGATCATTCGCATTGACTCGATAATCTCGACTACGGTTGATTTCTTAACAGACTGGGTTCTATAGCCTTGGGTGTCAGAGGGTCTAAGAGAAGGAAAACTCCAAATTCAAAACTGTATGTATTCCTGGCGAAGAACATAATATGCATCTAAAAATCGTTAATATTGACTTGATGATACTGACTACGGTCGACTCCTTTTTTATTGCCTGTTCTTATATCACCAGTCTTATTGACCATAGACGGTTGATTCCTTAACTGACTGGGTTCTATAGCCTTGGATAGCATCCGGACTAAGAGAAGGAAAACTCTGTGTTCAAAACTGTATGCAGCCCTGGCAAAGTACATAATATGCATCTAAGGAAAGGGTCATTCATATTGACACGATGATCCTGACTACAGTCAATTTCTTTTTCTTTTCTTTAAGAACATCCTTTCTGTTTCTCTTTTCCTTCTTTCTTTCTTTTTATGTGCCATGTCCTTTCAGGACATAGGTGATCATGGCTCTCCACCTCCCTCTATTCCTTGCAGCTCTCAACAAGTTCCTTCCCTCTGCTTCCTTCCTCAGACCACGTTCTGACATCCACTTGCTCATCAGGTATGTCAAGCATTGCTTTCCCTTGTCTCTCTTTCCCTCTATTCGACCCATGAGTATCAGATTCTCTAGGCCCTCCTTCCTCATTATGCATCCCAGAAACGTCAGCTGCCTCTACTTGATATTAATTATAAGCCTCCTCCTTGTTTGCAACCTAAGATCTCATTGTTGCTCACACACTCGGTCCATGATATCCTTTGCATCCTTCTGTAGAACCACATCTCTGCTGCCTTGAGTCCCTTCTTTATCTTTGAGGAAATCATCCAACATTTGCTGCTGTAAAGACAGATGTCACATAACAGTTCAGTATTCTTTTCTTTGTTACCAAAGTTATCCTTCTGTCTTGCAGTATTCTGTCCAAATTTTGGAATGTGTCCTTGGCCATCCTGATACAATTACAGATCTCAGTTTCACACTTACCATCCTCTGTCAAGACATTTCTCAGGTATTTAAAATTCCGCGTCTGCTTGATTCTAGTGTTCCCGACTTTCAGATCGCATTTCTGGCTCATTCTCTTATTGACGACCATGTATTCCATTTTCTTGTAGTTTATGCCTAGTCCCTTCTTCTCACTCTCTGTCACTACCTTCTGTAGGAGGTTTTGTAATTTCATTTCCGTGTCTGCTATCAGTACTGTGTCATCTGTGTATCGTATGTTGTTAAGATTGTGGCCACAAATGCTAAATCCCGGTAGGGTTTCCAATTCTCTCAGGATTGCCTTGTTGTATAGGTTGAACAGGTCAGGTGAGAAGACACCTCTGTGCCTTAGGCCCCTTTCTATTTTTGCATATTCACTTAACTCGTTCCCTATGCGCATGCATTCTGTTTGCTGCCAGCATAGGTTCTTGCAGGGTCATTAATGAGATATATACGTATGCATTGGAGTGTGTCTGACTGATCCTCAGGTGAGTGTCTTTTTTTTTTTATTGAGAATCCAGACAATAGCTATAAATCACTGACTTTCCATGGTTTTTCAGGTTAATTCTTGGAAAATTCAATTACTTATTTTTTTTTTCTAAGGATTGTTAAACATCTAATTCACTTGTTCAAAGATATTCCTGACAAAAAGTATTTTGCTCTGATTTTAATACTTTAATAGGTGTAATAAGATCTGTGCTAATAGTTTCTTCTATTGCACTTCTCGCCTGTGGAACGCTCTATCAGCTTCTTGCTTCCCAGTCAACTTTAATCTTCAGAAATTTAAATACAATATCAGTTGTTATCTTCTCTCCTCTTGGTGGCAAGGTCTCATCATTTTACAGTTAAAATTGCTAGAAGTAACCATCAATTCTTTGCTAACAATTTCTTCTTTTGCACTTCTCGCCTGTGGAAATCTCTTTTGCCTTCTTGCTTACCAGTCAACTTTGATTTTTAAAAGTTTTAATGCAATTTAAATCATTATCTTCTGTCTTCTCAATTTTTGTTCTTTTATTGTTTTCTTTCCTTAATAGTGTTTTTTTTTCCATATTCTCTAACACTTAAAATACTATTCAAGGAAAAGTTACATAAAAATAGCCCCCCAAAATCTTTTCTTTGTGCCTATCTCCAATCATGTTTATCAAAATCTCTTGTAGGAAACTGAATGGTCACAAATCCAAGTTGGAGTAAAACAAACCAAAAAATCACAAGAGTGAAGATGCCATGCACCTTTTCACTCAAATGTAGCTATTTGTGTGCATATCCAAGAAGAATGGTAGGATTAAAATTTGCATGTTCTGATGTTTAATATATATATATATATATATATATATAAAAGCAATTAACATGGTTGTTTTTTTTTCTTTTTTTTTCAGAGCTGCGTCAGCATTTTGTTTGTTTGGTTTTATTGTTGTCCTCTTCCCCACAATCTCCTAATCTTAACATAGTGGCCAATTTGTACTGGTACTCCATCACAGTGCAGATTCCCATCCTGGGTATGATGATAAATTATATCTGTGTCCAGGGTAAGATGATAAACTATGTCCAATAGCAAGGCCTCTGAGCAGGCGGCTTTGAGGATTGTGAAACCACCTCTTAATTGCTGGTGCCCCCAGGTCCACCCTGACCTGGGGGTGGTAGCATCTCTCTAAACTGTATAATAAATACCTCACTGTCTCTTGTTTTTCTGCCTGTTGGAAGTCATCATCTGTTGTTCCTGTTTTTAAGATTATTGTTTTTTTTTGTAAATCTATAAATCTATAAATGACCCATGTCGCCTGTGTTTACATGAAAAGATGCATATTGTGAAGTTTCCTAAATCAAAGAAATGAATTAGCAGTAATTTGTAGGCATTGTATAATGTTTACTTTAAAATATAGTTAAAGGAATTGTTCAAAAAATCTAATTATACTAGTGACCCCTTTAAGAAGGTTTTGTAGTATAAAAAATTTTTTAAATTCCTTAAAAATAACATTTTGTTTAATACAAGCTTGTCTACTTCACCTTATCTAAACTTTGTTTGCAACAGTTTGTCTGTTTTTGGACATGTCTAAAGTGTCAATTTATCTAAAACATGAATTAATAACCCACTTGCCTACATCCTTTGACCTTATCCTTCGTTTTCCCTTTTAGCTTAGATCTGTCTCTTGATTGGTTAATCCTGACATGCCCACAAGTATTTTTTTTAATTTTGAAAATAGGGTTTTATACACCCCCCTTTTCAACTTTCAAATGAGGTAATGATTTGTTTTCTAATTTCCCAAATAAATCATTTTCATCATAAGTTATCTATCATTGCCTGATGAAAGAAGATTATAGTTCTGAAACAAGAAAGATTTTGTGTAGCGATATAAAATATTATAATAAAAATATTATAATATATATATATATATATATATATATATATGATCAAAATAATATTTTATGACCTTTGGGGACTTGTAAAAGAATTTGCTATAAAAGATTGTTATTTTGATTAAATCATAATAAAAGATGTTTGAAAGAAGATGCATCAGCTAGATATATTGCAATTGTTTGTAAATGTAAAGGAATTTTGAAAATGTGATGAATTGTGTTTGAAATAAGTCCTATTTCATGCATGGCAATTTTATAATTAGTAAGAAAGCAACCTTAAGTTGACTAACACAGATCTTTTTCATGTCAATAGCTTTCAATTATTTGTTCAAAGTGTCTGTCAACCAATGAATACAAAGTTCTTGTAATATTTCTTGTAATATGCTTAATGGTTTTTAAAGTCTCTGGAACAGTGATTCTTATTTGAAGAGGCAGTATTTTTTTGTGTGTGCAACATGGTTTTTTTTCATCTTATATACAGTTATCACTTACACTAATAGTTTCATTCATCTTTTATGTTCCCAACTTGTGTGTAAATATATCTGCTCTTAATCTGAATAGAAGAATATGTTTTTCTCTTTTGATGAATGAGTAGTGGAAATGTTAGGAATGATAGTTATTTAAATGGCTTCTATTATGAAAAAGATACAGTGAATAAGCATGGCTCGGAATTTTGACACACCATAGCATGAATGATTTCCACAGAATTCTATATTGATCATAAGCATACTTGCAGACTGGATAAAATGTCTATAAGATTTCTTTGCAAATGTAGAAGGCTTTGGCAAAAGATCAGAAAAAGAGCAAACTTTTAATCAATTCACCCCAAATAAGGTGAAAAAACCACTAAGATGCATAGGACTACTGAAAGTGAAGCAGAAAGAAAAGAATTTAAAAGGAACCAGTAACCCAATCCTAAACAAGGGATAAACCTCTACTCCTGTTCAAAGTTGAACCTATCTACTCCTATTGAGCGAAAATAAATAGTAAATAAAATTTCTGAGTTTAGGCTGAGATGTCGGAAGTATAGAGTTGAAGTAGACTTTAGAAGGTATCAGGAACCCAATCCTAAACAGAAAATAAGGGATAAACCTCTACTTCTGTTCAACAGATTAGTATGGAGTGTGAACCAGATGATAAGCAAACTTATCTACTCTTATTAATGGTCAACAGAAAAAAGAAAGAAAGAAAGAAGAAAAAATAGTCTTTTTGAAGAAAAACTTTAAAAATCTCTATAAATTGATTGATTGTTTTTTATGGCTTTGCAGTTTATTTAAAGCCAGAAAATATTTTTAGATTGTAAGAATTTTTTATTCAAAAGATAATGATTTAGTAATCCAAGTCTTACTAATTAACTCATAGATGGAGAAGAGGTGGATTTATACCCAATTAGAATTTGATAAGCAAGAACTTATAATGTGGATGTGAAGTGGGGGATTAATTCTCCATTACAATCAATCTATAAACTAATCCCTCACTTTATGACCACGATAGTTTCTAAACATTTATATCCCAGAGAATGGAAATAAATCTGAAAGACATGACTGTGTAACTAATCTGTATTTCATTGATTTATTGATTTATTTTCTATGGCTTATCAACTCTTTGCAGGTTATTTAAAGCCAGAAATTATTTATGGATTTTAGATTAATTTAGATTTTTTTTAGTGATAATAATCATTTTGTAATACAAGTCTTACTAATTAACCCATAGATGTGGGGAGAAGAGGTGGATTCATACCTTTCCCAAGAGTATTTACACAGATGATAGGTTTTACTGGAAGTAATAAAAGAGTCTTGTAAGTTTACACACATTCAGTATCTCCCCCCTTCGATAACACTGTACTTTAATGTATCGGATTTAACACCTATCGCATGTTCAACTAGAAACTCTAGAAATCTTTAACTTTAACAAAATTGTCGATTTTTAATACCATATCTCATGACCTATAGCCATATAATGTTGAAACACCGGTTCCTGGCCAATCAAAAAAGTTAAGCAACATTGAGCCTGGCTAGTTCCTAGATGGATAACCACTTGAAGTGATAATAATGACATAATCAAGATGTTGATATTTCACACTAGTTCTTAGGAAGGAAGCCCTCATCAGTACTGAAAAGCGTGATAAAAGCTACTGGACTTGAGAAACCTATTTTCCTGAAATTTTAAGAAAGATTTTATAAATTTCAACCGACAACAGTAATGGCTGCTCGGTCAATGAATGCCAAATGTTTCATTGTTGGGAAACGGTTATTATTACCATTACCTTTGGGAATATTAAGTGCTATAAATTTTGATTTGTCAGATGTGTAATGGATAATGACTTTGAATGAGAAATGGGAGAGGCAAATTTAAATCCTAGTCAGATTTGTTCATTCATTTAGGCAAAAATACTCTTGGTTGATCATGAATCAAAGAAACATATTCACCCAGGCATGTTACATCTGGCCCTACCAACATCCATTTGGTCATTGTAGTAGGGTAATGGTCTATTCTTCCCCATTAGTCTAGGGGCGGCTGATGATCAACAAAGGACATTCACAGTCTGAGAAGAAGAAAGTTTATAACCAAAACAGATTAATCCTAATAAGATTAGAGTATAAGAAAATTTCTTTAAAAACTTTGAACTGAGAAACTTTAATTTTATTTAAAAGCCAAATTGAAACAAAGACTTGCTTTTTTAGTCATTTAGATGTTTTATTCTCAAAGACAATTGCATTCTTTAGAATCACTAAAAAAAACATTTTTTGGAGTTTCAGTATCTAGTTATGTTTCATTTATGGGTGGAGTAACATGTAAGAAGGAATGATTTCACAATAAGAACCATCCTTTGGTATATGCCATTAATACAAGCCATTCTTATGTCCTCATTCACCTTAAGAAAAAAAAAAGAATTTTGTTCTTTTAGAAAAAAACATCAGCAAAATTGATAGAAAATGGAAGAAAAGGGTTTTCCTTTTTTTTGTACAGAGAACACCTGACAAAGATTTGAAGAATGGATTGGAGGAAATGTCAGTAAACAGCAAATATCTGATAAAGAGATTCAGTTGTCCAAAATTAATGATTCTTCAAAAATTTTGCTAATATTTCCATTGTCCTCGTTATGATGATAAACTATATTCGACAGCAAGGTTCTCTCTGATCAGGAGGTTTTTAGGAGCATAGAACCACCTCTTAATTGTAGTTGTTCCCAGGTCCACCCTGACCATGTTAGGGGGGTAGCACCTGTTAGGGCCTTAGATACGGGCAAATAATGAGCCCCCAAACTGGAGTAAAAAAAATTGAAAGTATAGATTTAAAAAAAATATTACTAGCAACAGATTTTTTGTAAAAGAAAAAAAAAAATTACCAACAATAGATTTTTGTAAAAAGAAAAAATTACTCAAGTTTCCAAGCAAATTAAATGTTGGCATTAAATAACCCATAAAGTGTCAATATGCCATTAAATAAACAAAAAAATATTCTCCTTCATTAAGATTTGTTTAAAAATCTCATTTATTACAGTAACTGACTTTTTCTTTAACCCAAATATGCCTACAAGTTTCACACACAGTTTGGAAGCATTTGAATGTGACAGCTTATAAGGAGTCAGTGTGTTAACTCTTGCCACATGAACAAATAGAAGAGCTGGAAATGTATAACTTTTTAAAAGCTGTAGATTTTTAAAACCATATCTTATAACCAGTAGTAAGGAGGTTAAATTTGGTACCATTTGAAAGGGAAATCAGTTTACTTTCATGTAAAAATTGATGTGTAAGATTTGATTTTAATGGTTTTTGAGAAATATCAATTTAAATTCACTAACATCACATATTCAGATTTTTCAGCAATTTAGTCAGAACTGAGATTTTGACAAAAGAACTTAGAAAAGAGTCTTGCAAGTTTAAACAAATGAATTTACATTTAACTAAATCCCTTTCTGTATGATATTGTTGTGCCTCTTATATTTTCTGCACAAACTATTTGTTGACCATTTGATGACCCAAAACACACTGCATAAATACATTTTCTGTGTATCGGTGCCATGCATATATCTGCTTTAACCAAAACAAAATTAATAATATATTATGACCAATCAGAGCCACTCCCACTCAAAAACCAAAATCTTAATTTTGAGCTTGTAAAAAACTATATATACCTAAATTCAAACAGATCTGACACAGATTCACATTTGATGTGAGAGAGCCGCAACACAGATCAGTGTTTGATGTCAACATTGACGTACTGAGAAAGAGAAGCCACTGATGATAAGGGTCACCACCAAGTGTCCGTTTTATTTTTAATTTCACTACACACTCTTCCTGTTGCCTTAGCAACAGCAACAGATAGAAGTTAGTTTATATATATATATATATATATATATATATATATATATATAAATGAATTATTTACTTCTACTCATTGTCCTCTTAAATTGATACTTGGATTTACATTTGCTGAGGCAGAGAAGGAATTAATGTCCACAACAGTAAATACAACAACAACATTCTGTTTTCCAGTTTTCCCATTTCTATCTCCACAACAACATTCATGTATCTCTTTTTCCATTACAGTTTCATCATTATCTTGGTTTAATTATTAATAATTAATTTCTATATTCTGTAGGCCTTTGTGGACAGGTTTTAGTGTTAAGATTATGTTCAGTTTTATATAGAGAACAAATTGAGGTTACCAAGTTTAGTTGCAGTAATTCCAGGCTAATGAAGAAATAAGGAATACAATAATCACAAAAAATATTACTACAGCTAATTACTATTAGTACAGCATGAGGATTACCCTCCACTTGTCTGCCAAGATGCTCACTAAATGGCACTGTTCAGGACTATAAAACATACAACAAACTCTCTTCCTCTATTTCATTCCATGATGAAGCAAAAACATGGCACTCTTCCCTTCCGAGAAGATTCTTATTCCACAGCAAACCAACTACTTAATTTCAAACAAACTATGTGGTCATCACAGACATATATACTATGGCTAAGTAGATAAATGTTTTCTCTTCTTTTTTCTTTTCTCTTCTAGCAATCTGTATACAAGGAAAATATAATTTTCTCTTTATCTTAATGGTAATATTAGCCTTCTCTTTTTATGAAATATGTTGGATTTTTATATAAATATGTATAAAAAAAACTGTGCTGAAATTCATTTCTTTTGAATATATGGAACTTGTTTCTTTTCTGAAAGTTTCCAACCTCATCTATTACAAACCTGTAGCACCCTTTGTTATAATAGCAAATGTACAATAATAAAGAAGTTCTTTATTGAATAGATTTCTTGCTAAAGTTAAGTTGTTGAAATTATGGTAATGATCATGTTAGCCTTTACCTTATGCAGAAACATTTGGTATTATTGACTGAACAGGTAGACTTACTGTTGGTTGGAATTTATAAAATCTTTCTATTCAAAACAATTTTTAAGAATTATTTACACTATTTACATTATTCGAACTGTTGTCCACATCTTTGTTGCCATATTCACAACATTTTGGCTGTTGTATACCCTGGCCTTCTTCAGGTGATTGGAATTTTGAACTGAACCCTTTATTTCATAACCACCCGGGTAAATTGTTCCAGTTCTGCATCATGACTCTTCCAGATGTCTCAGTTATCTCCCTTTAACTCAACTCTCCAAGTTTTTATTAATCTCTGCTGTAGCCAGGTATTAAACTTACAACTCTTTGTGTCAAGTCAGTGGATTCAACCAACACTTTTATCCACTGGGCCATGTATCCTTGGGGACAATGTCTGAAATGTTGTGATTATGGCAACAAACATGAGGAGAGCAGTCCAGGCAATGTAAATATTGTAAATAATTAGAATACCTCATCTCAGAAATATAGACAAATTTTTTGGAAATATAGGTTTCTTAAGTCCAGTAGACTCTTACCATTTTTTCCAGTATTTATGAGAGTTTTCTAAATTTTTGTTCAGAGTAGTGTGGGATATCAACATTTTGATTGTTATTTTGTTTTCAACTTACTATTCATTTTCCTTGTTGCTGCTGTTGAAAATATTCAAGTGTTGAGGTTTTTTATTTGGTATGTTTTTTTTTGTTTATGATTCTGTATTACTACTAGTCGATGAGGTTCAAAGAAGTATGGTCTTTGCTAAAACTTACAGGATTCATTCAGTTGAAGTCATTTTTAAACATGGAGAAAGTGGTTATATATATATATATATATATCTGACAGTTTAGATATTTCTGAATAAGTTTGGCACAATGGATAACATATATATGAAAATCTTGATTTAATGAAGCTATTTAAGAACATGACATGAGCTTTTAGATTACTGTTTTGGTTTTATTGCAAGAATATGTGAAACTAGATGAAAAGAAAATGGAGATTTCATAAGGAACACCCACAGAATCTTAAATGCAGGCAGAGAGAAAAATGAAAGAAAAGTAGGCCTAATATTAGACAAAGACATAAAGGAATATGTTTTTAGGATACTGGTAACTGTCAGACAGAGTTCTTCATGAAAGTAAAAGAAAAAACCGTTCAATATAGCCTTGGAAAGAGCAATAACAGTTGTTGGAAACTGAAGAAACCTATTTTCTTGCTGTTGGAAGTTATCATGTGATGTTGTTTGTTATTTGATACAATTTCTTGTTTGTGATTCTGTAGCATGCAAGAGTTCACAAGGATAAAAAAAAGGATGATCCTCACAAAGACCTACATGGTTCATTCACTTGAAGCTATTTTTAATCATTAGACTTATGGTGTTGGAGGGGAGTGGATTCGTTGTTACTTGTTGCTTTATCAGAAGGTAGGTAGTAGTAGCAGTCCTTCGGGACAGCCGCTAGTTTGGCCTAAAGGTTCAACAAGCAATCAATTTGAGGTCACCATACATAAACAAAATAACATACGAAAGAGAAGGGTATATCAGAACAATTTGTATTAAAATACAACATCAATGAATAGTACAATTTTTCTTGATTCACACGCATAAAAAGTCCGTTATAAAAATGTTCATTCATATAGAGAAATTGGATTATTAAAGGAATATAAGAGTCACTTTGTTAATACTCAAGTTTAAGGCGTGCTGGTCACAGGAGATGAAAGGTGAGGTCAATGTGTTGGTAGGAGTCATTCGGTATCTCGGTGGTGAAGGAAGGCTGGAGGCATCTGGTGATGGGTGAGGAAAGCGTGGCGACATTCTCTGACGGTACTTCAAAGCTTTCTCTACAGAAGTGAATTTATCGCTCTATTTATTTGTGCCCATCGGCTCAGAGTCAGTCTGCTGAAGCAAACTGTTGGGTATGGCGCGGAGGAGCCGTTTATTGGTGGAAATTGCTTATTATTCTTTTTATTTCTTTTTTATTTTCCACGGAAATTCTGCGTGGAGCCAGGTGCGCAAAGACCAGTATTGGTCATTTGCTATTTAGACCTCTGAGGGTTAACATCCGGTCCTTCGCTTGCTCTCCCGATGCCACCACATAACTTTCGCCCCAATAAACGGAGTTGTTGTTGTTGTTTTTTTTTTTGTTGTTTTTTTTTCAGTAATAAAAATATGTGTTTTCTTTCTTCCATTTAACCGTTCTACGGACTTTGTTCTAGTTTCTGGTTTGTTATCATTAGTTTCTTCGGAACAAGATAGGGAGTTATCAAATCCGGTCTTGATCCAATGGAATCTTTTGATTTTATATTTTCAGAAATATATGCAGGTTTTTAGTCTATCTATTGAAACATTACTATGTACGTCATCCGATCTTTTAATAGTAAAATATTTTCATGACGACTTAATACTTGGAATGGACCTGTGTATGGAGCTTCAATGGCTTTCTTACTCTGTCTGTTCTTAGCCAGATACTTTTACATGTTTGTAAATCTTTTGGAATGTAAAATTAGGTATTGTATGCAGGTGTCCCCTGGATAATTTGTCCATGTCAAATTTTTTTTTTTGCATCTCGTCGGGCTAGAATTTTAACGTCTTGAGTTTGTCATTTCACTATTCTCGTTCTTGATAGAGTCAATTAATAATCGGGGGGACTTGTGCATGACTCCCTGTTACTGCAGTAAATGAAGAATAGTTTGATTCGTTAGGTGTTATCCTCATTCCCAAAAGGACGATAAGGAAGAGCTGTTAACCACGATTCTTTCCTGGCTATAATAGCCGTTTTAAAGTTCTGTGTGCTCGCTCAACTAGTCCATTCGTTAGCGGATGATGCGCCGTTGTTCGTAATCTGTGGAAGCCTATTATTTTTTGATAGTTCTGAGAATAATTCGATTCAAATTGGCTTCCTCTGTCCGTAACGACATGAAGAGGAACCCCGAATCGGGAGATCCACAGATTGACAAAAGCCGTTGATATTGATTTTGCCGTAATTTCTGTTATTGGGCATGCTTCTATCCATCTCGTATTTCTATCAACGCATGTTAATAAATATCGATATGGTGAAAAATATGGGTCAGTTTGGTTCTTTACTGGTGGTAAGGGACCCGACAATATCCACATGCACCGTTTCAAAAACGACTGGAAGGTAATTCAAATGGATTTACTTTTTGCTCTTTGTGTGTTTTATTATTTTCGCTTGTTGGCAATGCTGGCATTCTGTGCACCAGGTTTTTATTGACTTGTCCATCTTCGGCCAATAGTATCTTGATTTTATTATTTTTCTTGAAGATGTTATTCCTGGATGTGATAGATTATGTAGACTGTCAAATACCGATTTTCTGAGCTTCTCATTCACAAAAAGGTCGTGGAAAAGGTAATGTCGTGTCACATAATATGGTTTCATTTGATTTATTGTGTATGGTTTTCAGTTGATCTTTGAATGCCTGAATTTCATTGTCAGTAGCTTGATGCTTCATTATTTCTTGTAAGTCACATACATCAATAGTGATGCGTTGACAGGTCGTGATAAACAATCAGCTACTATATTTTGTGAACCTCTTATATGTGAAATGTCATTTCACATATTCACTGATAAAACAGAGGTGACGCTGTTGTCTATCTGATTTTAAGGAAGACTGGCTTTAAAAAGCACTGCAAAGTGGTTTGTGATCCGTTAGTAACATTACATTTCTGCCTTCTATTAAATGTTTAAAATGGAGTACTGCTAGATAGGCGGCTAGTAGTTCTCTGTCAAAAGTAGAATATTTTTGTTGGGTTTGGGATAATTTCTTTGAAAAAAAAGAAACCTATGGGGATGGGTTGATTATCAATCATTTGATGAAGTGCTGCACCCACCGCATAATTCGAACTGTCTGTTACAAGTTGATAGTTGTTAGCTTTCGAGCTGGGGAAAGCCAAAACAGTTACATTTGATAAAGACTTTTTCATATTTTCGAAAGATTCAATTTCTTCCTTTGTTAGGGTTAATGACTTGGAATTTTGGTTTAAACGTATTTTTTTCCGTGAGAGGTAGTATGATATCGCTGAAATTTGGCACAAGTTTTCTGTAAAATTTGCCATTCGAGGAATCGGCGTAGTGATTTAGAATCGTTTGGTTGAGGAAATTCACTTAATTCATTCAACTTTTTAGCACTGGGTTTGAGACCACTAGCAGAAATGTGAAATCCTAAAAGTCTAATTCATTAGCACTAAATATGCATTTGGAGAGACAAATTTTAAAATCGTACTCACTCAGTTTTTGTAGTATTAGGTCGATATGCTCGGAATGAGTTTCTTCATCTTCTGAGAATATAAGGATATCGTCGATATATACAAAGGTATAATCAGTATCACGAAAGATATTGTCCATCATTCTCTGAAAGGTACATGATCGTTCCGAATCCGAAAGGCATATAGTTATATTCAAATAACCCAAAAGGGGTAGAGATGGCTGTCTTGCAAACATCCTCCGGATGTACAGGTATCTGATGATAAGCAGACGACAGGTCTATCTTTGAAAAAGAACTTCTTATTATGAAGCTTCGAAGACAAAGGAATTTATATTTGGGACTTGATATCGATCGGCTTTTGTTATGGTATTTAAATGTCTGTAATCGCCAACAGGTCTATATGTGCCGTCGACTTCGGTACCATGTCTCAAGGCTGAACTCCATTCAGAGTTTGAAGGGAAATTATTCCTGCCTTTAGGAGTTTCTTGAATTCCTCTTTTGCAATTTCGCATCTCTGAGCTGATAATTGTCTGGCTCTGGAGAAAGTAGGAGGGTTGCTACCAGTTTCTATTCTGTGGAATATTTTTGGTTTTGTTGCATTCGTGTCGCGATGAGGAGAAATTAAGTTTGGGTATTTCTCAGAATTGCTCTTTCCATTTTGTTAGCATCTTTATTCGGTACTAAATCTATATTCATGATAATAGACGATGGATGTGCATCGGATTGTCTATTAGTCATTTTATCAATTAGCTTATTGTTCGTGCAGTCCACCATTAGCCGAAATGGTTTAGGAAATCGTATCCTAGGAGTGGCTGAGCAGTTTCAGCCATTATAAATGTCAGGTAAATTCTCGTCTGAGGTTCCAGTGTTAGATTCAGTACTGTTTGTCCTGAGCATTCAATCTTTTGACCGTTGGCAGACACTAAAGAGATATTGGTTGGGTATGTTACAGCTCCGCTTAAAATATCTCTTCGGAAGTATAGATACGGCAGCTCCTGTATCCACAATAAAATTTAAACTTTGAGCTCCTAACCGTGTGGCTACAATGAGAAGCGGCGAGGAAATGGAAGCCTAACACCTCTCGCCTAGTTAGTTTTTCCGAAGTCTCACGAGGAACAGGTGGTGGGCGAGAGTTGGGTTGCATTTGAACATTCCGTTTATTTGGCCATCTGCACCACGGCTTACAAAATTTTGCACGTTCCGCAAAGTATAAATCGCTCGGCAAATTAGAGATTTTTTTGGTCCTTGTTAAAAGGCGAACACTGGTAGGAATTTATTTTCACTGTGGGAACAGCCATGTATCCTTTTAGTTTCATTTTTATTTTGCTGTTCATCCTTTGCTTCCCCGAAATCTGTCGAATATGTGCGGTGTCTTGTTTGTTAAAATATAATAATAAGTCGTCCGCCATTTTTCCAAGACGATCTGTGTCTAAATCGACTTGTGCAGCTACCACTGGTTTAATGGGGTGAGGTAGGGCTTGAATCAATTTGTGACGTACGATATCGTCCCCCTACGCCAATTCAAACTTGCTAATGACATAAGTTCATTCAGGTATACTGAGGACGACCTGTTACAGTCGATGACGACATTAATTTGTCCAGCATCTCTGGTTTTGTTTTTCTAAATGGCGCCCGTCACTGCTTCTTTTAGTGCGTCATAATCTTTTGATTGCAGTATAGTTGGCTGTATATTTCCTACTATGTCCACAGGTAGAGCTGCCAAAGTGTTAAAAATTTTTGACTGGTCTGTCTTATATTTGCAATATTAAATTGCGCCTCCATTATCGCAAACCAAGCTATTACGTTTGATTCAATGAAGTTTGATGGTTTTATCGCAACAGTTTGGATTGATTGGTTTTGATTAATTGTAGTTTTCTTCAGCGTCAGCTGCCATGTTTTGGTTTGTGTTGAATAAAAATTCTAATTTTGTGACAGTTCAATTTTTTTTTTTGTGCATGCGTGTATATATATGTGTTAAAATCACGTCGGCGGTCAACACTGGTGGTGTTGGAGGGGTGGATTCGTTGTTACTTGTTGCTTTATCAGAAGGTGGTAGTAGTAGCAGTCCTTCGGGACAGCCGCTAGTTTGGCCTAAAGGTTCAACAAGCAATCAATTTGAGGTCACCATACATAAACAAAATAACATACGAAAGAGAAGGGTATATCAGAACAATTTGTATTAAAATACAACATCAATGAATAGTACAATTTTTCTTGATTCACACGCACAAAAGTCCGTTATAAAAATGTTCATTCATATAAGAGAAATTGGATTATTAAAGGAATATAAGAGTCACTTTGTTAATACTCAAAGTTTAAGGCGTGCTGGTCACAGGAGATGAAAGGTGAGGTCAATGTGTTGGTAGGAGTCATTAAGTATCTCGGTGGTGAAGGAAGGCTGGAGGCGTCTGGTGATGGGTGAGGAAAGCGTGGCGACATTCTCTGATGGTACTTCAAAGCTTTCTCTACAGAAGTGAATTTATCGCTCTATTTATTTGTGCCCATCGGCTCAGAGTCAGTCTGCTGAAGCAAACTGTTGGGTATGGCGCGGAGCCGTTTTATTGGTGGAAATTGCTTATTATTCTTTTTTATTTCTTTTTATTTTCCACCGGAAATTCTGCGTGGAGCCGGGTGCGCAAAGACCAGTATTGGTCATTTGCTATTTAGACCTCTGAGGGTTAACATCCGGTCCTTCGCTTGCTCCGTGCCACCACAGACTTATAGGCTTATCATAATTTTGGTATTTGAGGATATGAAAATTTGACTGTTTTGGATTAGCATATATTGAGATCAACACCTTACTGTAGGGAAGTAATTGCTAAAAGTTATTAGGCTCATGTAGGTGTATTTTCTGAGGAATATTCCATGGTTGCTACTAGGATTAGAAGTTTGTATGAAGTGTATTGTGTAATAAAACTTCTATTGTCCCTATTTTTGAGCTTAGCTGAGAATGTTGAATGGATAAAATTGATAAGATGGAAAATATTTGTTTTTCTACTTTCTTATTAGCTATTGGAGCTAGTAGTTTCAATTCCAGGTGCTTGTAAAATATGTTATTTTTTTTTTTTAGTATGATTTCTGTTTTTTGAGGAATGAAGTGAGTTGCTACACCATCTCAATCTTCATGTTTGGTTTACAAATACAGCCTTATATCAGATTTAGTAAGAATATTTCTAAACACAATATCGTATATTTAGCAGCAGAAGTCTAAGGGAAACAGACTTTTTTTTGCCTTCAAGAAATGAATGATCCTTTGGGATTAATTCTTAACTTAAACCATTGGCTATACAAAGTTCAAGCTAACTTGAGTTCATTTGTCAGCTGCAAAGATATTTTCCTTTCATTTGTATACCTTTTATTTGTTATTGTTTTTTTTTTCTTCTTTGTTTTACTAAAAAGCAAAATTCTTACAAAAAATAATTTGGATTTTTTTATTTCCTTTCATCTTGATAGGGATTAACAAATCTTTAAAGTTAAAACTTTATATTATCATTACAATGATTCTTATGTGTTGGCCGGCCACTCATATCTGAGTATGCCTGTTTACTAGGGTGGCTAGCTAATCCCTATTTCAGATAGACATATTTGAGTTTGTTCAACACCCACAGAGCCCACCTTTGGTTGATACAAGCAACTATTCTAATCAAACCTTAGTTTCAGTTTTTGGGAGAAAGCACATGATCTGGTGTGATCAGCAGCCTGAACAAGGCCAGTACACTCAAACGCTCAGTCACAATGACTTGTGACTTTATGCTAGCACAAACATTAATTGGGTTAACCTGTGGTGTGATTTTCATGTAAAAGTGAAACATGCTGTGATCACCTTCCCAGACTGATAACAGCAAGAAGTCACCATCCTGATAAATTGACTATGATGAGATTTGAACCTGGGTCTCATGGTTGGAAAGTGGAAATTCTGACCATTCAGCCATATGCCTATATAATAAATAAACACCTTTCTCTATTGCTATTATCATGGCTAATGTTCAAAATCTGCTTCATTCCTTAATTCCACCAGTTTAGACTTTCACAACTATGATCCATCATGCCATGTTCCTGATGTCAATTCATCCCCATTCTCTTCATATTCCATTGGCAAGGAAGAAGTTCCACACAGACAACTTCTTCCCCAGAACTGTCACTTCATGGACCAGGCTCCCAAACCACTACAATCTTCTTCAAATCAACTATCTATCCTACATATCCTCATAATATGTATCACTCCCTCCTTTCTTTGCCCTTAAAACAAAATTATTCAGTAACCCTTTAGCTTGAGTAGCTCTTGAAATTGTATTGGGTCATACTGATTCACACAAGTCCCATAGATTCTCTGAGTAGCCTGCATCCACAGCTCTCAACATGCTAACTGTTGTTGCTTTGTTTGGCATACCAATAAGTTGTTACAGGATGGTGTTGTTAGCCACATTCCCAAAAGGTTTTGAATTCAAATTTGTCCCCCTTCTATATTGGTTACCAGCCATGTCTAAAGAGCTCTGCCCTATTATTTAACCCATAGCTGGAGAGAGAAGAGATGGATTCATATTTTTCCGAAGGGTATTCATGTGTAAGTGAATGCACGGAACTTGGCTAGTATTTGAACTCGGCATAACGATTCCTCATACTGATTTACTATTACACCACCCACTCATCCTTGTATTGGTTGAACAATAGTAAATAAAAAAAATCTGTGTCATCTAGTTATTGTGTTAGTTGATATGTAAATTGTATGTATGATGAAGAATACTCATTGATAAGTTGTTGCACTGCCATCCGTTACCGAAAGAATCTTTAGTTCACCCATGCATTTTGACATGACCTTTCTACTAACGTAGGCATTTTAACTTGACCTCTCAACTAACATAGACATTTTAGCTCAGCCTTTCAAACAATGTAGGTAAAGCATCACTCTTGGTGTGATGAACAATTGTGATCAACACCAGCACAAAGGCAGCTATGTCAGAAATGTTATTGAGTAATTGAGCTAAATTTTTTCAAAGGAATGCTTCTCTCCAAGTGGTTAGCACAAGCTGATATTTCATAAAAAAATCTGATGTACAAAACAGACATTGCCATAAATCCTAATAAAAATTTGCAGGCAGCATAAAAAACATCCCTATTTCCTGTTAGTTTGGTATTTAGAAGCTGTGACAATATTTTGTAATCTGATAATGAGATTATCATCAAGATAATATCCTTTTAAACCTATCAAATTAATTATTAAATCTGGAACCTTCAAGAAGACTCAAAAATTCCACAAAAAAAATTTCTGAAGATGGGTAGTAAATGCCAAACTATCACCAGTTGTGATGAATGGATGTACTCTTTAGGATGAACCATGTCTTCAGAGAATACTGTGCCTCAAACTCACATCTGATCTCATTTGGAACTTTCATATAGAACCTATTGCTAAAGATGCAGCTGAAATGATCAGCTGCCTGTACCGCTCCAGTGAGTACCTGACTCCTTGCATTTCCCTCTACCTTTTTAAGAGCCTATCAGGCCAAAAATGGAGTCCTGTTACCATATTTGAGTGAGACCTGCCAAGCCTTCACTTTCCAGTCTTGATAGAGTTGAAAAGAATCTCTGAGTCTGTTTTTGGGAAGAATTATTTTCCACCATCCAAGCTCTCTGTCTCATATGCAGGATGTGGCAAGCCTCTTACTACTCTATCACTAGTTCCTTGGAAAGTGCTTGGACAAAATATATTTTTTGGTTGTGCCAGGTCTAACTATCATGGCTAGGACCTGCCATGCCTTTTACATAGTAAACCACCCACATTCCCTCAGTATTCCATCGGCAACAAGTTCCACTTGGACAACTTCTTCCCGTAAACCACTTCTCTGTGGAACAGATTCTCAAGAGGATGTTTCCCTGATCACTGAAATATTAACCTGTTCAAGTCGAGTGTCAGCCATTTTCCTCCCCTCCTATTCATATAAACTACTCCTTAACGTAACCCTCTACCTTGTGTCGCCACCCCCCGGACCTTGTACATGGTGAACCTTACTGTAAAAGACAAAAACTCTTACAACCAGCCTTAATTTGTACTAAATAAAAAAACAGAATCAAATCTAACAAAGATCAGGTTAAGATCTCTGATCGATATTATCACCAATGACATGTATACAGTGTTCAACAACAGCAAAGAAAATGTTGAAGGTATTATTTTGAAAATAATGAAGAATTATTCAATATCGTTGTCAGCTTTATCTTATATCCAAGAATTTAATTTCTTTTTTTGCTGATTACTTTATTTATGATGTTGGGGTTGATGCCGCCAACGTCTAGGTTCAGGACAAGAAGCTTCCAATTTCACTAAAACTTGCTCCCGTCATTCATTCTCTATCTCGTTTTACAAGAATTGGTTGGAGGTGAAAGAAAATCAGAGTAGAAGAAAGTACCAATGGCGTGAATTTGTTTATGGTCAACCTCAATTTGCCAGGAAGTAAAGACCTACCCACTTGATTTCATGACTTTCTCAGTTGCACATGTGGAATGAGACATACTGAATCCAGTTTTAAAACTGCAATGGACTACCACTGACTCTGTTATATGTATCCAATTTAATAACTAAGTTATTCTTTACAATAATCCTAATTATTCCCTATAATATCTTCACTAAAAATTATAGTTATTCCTTATAATAATTTTATATAAATTATATAATAATAATTATAATTATTCTTTATAATAATTTGTCATTGTTTTAATTATTCAGTAAGTCTTTGTCTATGAGGAGTTTGTTCATCATTCACTGCTATATAGAAGGACTGATTAAATAACAGTCCAGTCCTCTTTTTATTGTTTCTAATGAAATTTTCCTGTTTCTTAATACTTTTCTTCTGGAAGGCATCTTTCACTATCGAAATGTACCGTTGGATTTTAGTGTTGCATTTTCAGTCCTCTGTTAAGACACTTTGTAGATATTTAAATTTTTGTACCAATTTGATTTTGATGTCTCCTTATTGATGTCTCATGTTTATTCTTTCCTACTTCAAGTTTCATTTTCCAGAAGCCATTATAAATCAACAAAGTGCAAAGTGTGTCTGAAAAATAAAAAGTCCTTGCCTTGTGTAAGATGTCCTCTTTTTATGATAGAGGCTGTTGAGATAAGATTCTCAGTTAACAGTTACAAGGTTTCTCTTAGAATTAAAGTCCCAGTGATGAAATAAACACAGGCTCATGGACAGCATCTGTTTTTGGTTGTTTCATCAAATGGTGTTGGTTTTTATTTGATCAGTCAGCAAACTTCTTTCAAAGTTTTTCTTATTTAAGTGCATTGAAAAGTTACAGGTGAGCTTAATTTCATTCTCACATGAACAGCTGCTCAATACAATTTTTGTGGGGAGTGTTTGACAGTAATTACTACAAATAACAGGGGATGCTTTGAATTTATTCTTTTAAGGAAAGCTGTAAGTGGAATCTGAGGAACTTCTTTGTTGCTCCATGCTGTTATTTAATAAAGAGTTAAGCATGATACATGCTTGCTTTATTAAATTAAAATGTCTTTATTTTTTCATTTCTTTTCAGACTTTTGCTATTACTAATTTTTATCTCGTATTTTTTCAACTTAAATTCTGAATCTTTTTATATCCTGAAGGTAACAAACATTTTAGATCAAATGGAAACTAAAAATTAATTTATATCTACAATCAGAAAGAGATAGTTGAAATTTCTAGGAGACAGTTTTTTGGTTTAATCATTTACCTCCAAGCAAGGCAGTAAAGCCACTAAGATGCAAGTGGCCAGGTCAGGATCAGTGATATTGCAGATTCTTTTTTGGATTTTATCAAGAATTTCTAAATATATAGCAGGAGCAACAAACCAGATGTGACAGCAATATTTGAAGCATGGATGAAGGCTAGACTTAAAATATGAAGGTTGGCTCACTATGTTATGCTAAATAATTTTCCTCTCTAGAATTTGTCTTCGGGACGACTTTTATTTCATGATTTGATAAGAAACACTAAATCAGATTAAAAATTTGTCCCCAAATACCATAACCTTTCAAACTGCCTTTGAGCAATTGGAAAATTTGGTACTCACGGGACATAGTGAAGGAATAAAGGACAGAGAGAAACAATGAGGGATTGACCTAACAAGCTTGTGTATTTGAATTACAGAACAGTGAGTAGGAAGGATAAGAAGAAAAACATTATGATGGTTTGGTTTGTTTTACGGCATATCAATCTCAATGGGTTATTTAATAATGACAAAATTTTTGTTGCTGGTAATATTTTTTTCCTTCAAAAATCTATTGTAGGCAACATTTTTTTTTTTTTTCAAAAATCTATTGCAGGTAATATTTTTCCCAAAATGCATTGCTGGTAATATATTTAAAAAAATACATAGCTGATAATATTTTTTCCAAAGAAATGTGTTGCTGGTAATATTTTTTTCCAAAAATGGTAATATTTTGTTTGTAATAATTTTCCTCGTAGTCAGTATTCATACTAACTATACAGGTATATGGCAATAGCCTAAGCATTATGCATAGAGAATAGTTAACGAATTACGTTATATCAATTATGAGTGTGTTATAACAATAACTTTACAATAGGAAGTTATAATACTTTCCTACTTTAGCATTTATATCATTTATAATGATAATAGTTTCTTGCAATTTGCATTGAATTCAGTGTGTTATAAAACTGTTGTAGAATACCTATGGACAATAATAGGTATACCCCATTCCCATAAATACAGTAGTGAATACTGTATGTTGGCCTGCAGTTGGAAATTCATTGTGGAATTGACTCACTTCTAGCAGTTGACTACTTCTATGCACCACTGGCGAATCTTACATGTGTTGTTCTTGTCCTAAGTATTATCGTTCATTACCAACCTTCATTTGATTATTCTATTCAGTAACCTTCCCTAGGTTACAACAAAAACGCCTAATTCTTCTTACCCATAGTAATGATATGGAATGTTACAACACTCAAAATAGAAATGCTAAACATCAATATTCTGGTAATGGTAACATTAGCCATTTCCTCATAAGGAAACAGCATTCTTTGAACAGGTAATGTTACCATTGGTTGAAATTTATAAAACTTTTTATGAAAACAATTTTTCAAGAAAATAGGTTTTCTCAATTCTAGTAACTGTTATTGCTCTTTCCAGTATTGATGGGGGGAGAGTTTCCTTCCTAAACTTTTGTTTGAAGTAGTGGGAAACTTCTAAATAAAGATTATGTTCTCCTTGACTTATATGTGTTGTCCATTTTAGTTGTTGCTGCTGCTGTTGAAAATCTACAAGTGATGCTGTTTTTGTGATGTGTCTGCCAATCTATGAGGTTTATAGAAGGATGGTCTTTGCTAAGACCTGTAGATTTAATTCACATGATGCCATTTATAATCATTGATCTGAGAAAGTGGTTATATCCAGCTGACAGTTTAGATATTTTGGAATTAGTTTGGCATCATGCATGGAAGCATCATATGAAAGTCTTGATTTGATGAGACTATTTAAGAAGATAACTTTAGTTTTTAGATTGATGCCTTTGTTTTGTTGCAAGTCTATGTGAAATTAGAAATTAAATTGGGACTTCATAAGGAACAACCACAGAATCTTAATTGTAGGTAAAAAGAAAAATGAAAGAGGAGCAGGACTAATATTAGATAAAGACATGAAGGAATGCGTTTTAGGGATACTGTCAGAGTTCTCATGAAACTGAAAGAAAAGCCTTTCAATAACCTCATAGTAGTATAAACATTTAGAGCCTATTTCTCGAGGAACTTTTTTTAATGAGTATGACATTGTTGTTTCATTCTATATATAATTATTATATATATCTGGTGTATCATAATATCTTGTTTAATAATACAACTTGAATATAATATGAAACTGTGTTCCTGAAGATAAAAACAGGAAATAAATTACATCCCTGAGTATAATATGACCCTGTAGTATGCAATTTATTTTTGAAGAGTTGTATCATATTATTCATTTAAATCTCAATGTTGTACATATATTTCACAAAAATATTCAATTTTTCAAGATATTGAAGAATAAAAATGAACTGCTTCTTTAGCCATTGTGTGTTTCTATTCCTAATTTCCATTTCAAAACTTATTTTCAAATTTATAGGGAAAGGTGCTCACTAGACATATCCAGTAATACATTTTTAGGTGTTAATTAATCTAATATACTTTTCTGTTTAATATGACTAGATTATTTTTGGTTTAATATGACTAGATTATATTTCTCCTTATTTTTGAAATAGTCAGGTATTGAACTCACTACTGTTTGAGTCAGGTCACTGAATCCAACATATGCTTTTATCCACTGGGCAATGTGTTCTGGCTACTGCAGTGGTGAACAAATACTTGGAGAGCTGAGCTAAAGAGACATAACTGAGACGAGGTATGGCATATGGAACTAGAACAATCTCATAGCTAGATGTAACTGTAAGTTCTATGCTAACAGTTTCTTCTCTCACATTTTTTGCTTGTGAAAGTCTTTTCTGGCTTCTTCCTTTCTAAATTTGATCTTCAAAAATTTAAACACAAATTCAAACATTATTTTCTGTCTTACTGTTTCCAGTTCTTTTATTATTCTCTCTCCTTAATAATGTTTTATATTTCTCATATTCTTTCAAATGTAGTAATCCCTTGCATTTTTGTGTCTTTATTGCCTTGCTTTGGGTGAAATGAGAAAAAAAAAAACTTGGTGGACCATGGAAAGAGCACAAATCAAACCAGGAGCTCTACAGGGAATGGAAAAGTGTTAGAATCACTATGTTATTTGAAGACTGCAATTCAATGAGTGTATTTGGAGAAAGAAAGAAGAGTTGTTAAGTAAAGTATCCATGTGGGAGCCTAAAGATGGGAGAGATGAAGTTTGACTAAAACCTAAGTGGATCAGCTCAGAAATGATACTGGTTTAAGTTAAACCAGTATCATTTCTGAATCAAGTGAAGATCTTGGGAGACCAAAAAGAATGGAAGAAAAATAGTCAATCGTGTTTGAGATCACTTAAAATAGAAGATTTTTCAGAGGATTTAAGTTTATCCATTACAAGATTAAATTTTGAATTGATAGGAAAAAATACAGGATTTGTATTAATGGCAGAATTTGATCTGCACTTCTGCTGAGTGAAAGAAAAAAGTTCAATTATTCATGTCAAGCAGATGCATCTTATGAATACACAAGAAACTTGATTTCAAATCATAGCAATGGATCTTCTCATATTCACTTTTGCATTAATAAAATTCTCAATGTCATGGAACATTCTTATAAAATCGGCTTTCTTTATTGCTACACTTATTTTTGATAATACAAGCTATCACTAAAGTGTTAATAATCAACACAAAACATTATCTTAGTACAATTCCAAAATAAATTCCTGTTGAACTTTAGTAGTGTTATGGGACCTACCTTTATGGACTAAATGGACTCGTCCTATTACTATATATACATGGAGATTATGCCTCTCAAGAGAGCTGTCTACAGTTGACAAGTTGATTACTGTACATTGCCGTCAGTTGGACCTGCAACACTTTTGTATTTGTTCTTTTTATTAATGTTTTCACTAAATTGCTGAGTTCAAGTTTTCTTTCGGACCTATTCTGGGTCCACAACAAGTAGTTGTGGTGTAGTATTACTAACTCACAGGAAGTAGTATGCACTCAACTAGCCATGGATAATGTTGAAGAGAAGACAACTTGTGTGGCAAAGTGAGCATGTATATGCCTGGTGTACAAAATGAGTGAAGGAAAGGAATAAGAAATATGGCCGCCCTGTCACTTTAAGAAAGACACAGTCTCAGTGCTAGAATTAGTGAGAGTGGGTGGACATATGCAAATTTTTTGCAAGATCAGCTTAGCATAAAAAAAACAGTGTGAGAGAGAGAATAGACAATTTGCTCTTGAATGGGTTGCTGCTTGTACAGAGAGACTTTATCAGTTGGAAAGCGGTTACTTGGGTCAGTTTTACATAAGCTATTTTGGTGAAAATAATGGAGGGAAAGTTTGACCTGAAATTTATTGCCAAGTTCAATAGCTCTTCATTTGGACCATCTGTGGTCAAATGTATGAGAAGGCTGAGCTGGTCTGTAAGATGTGCCAGATTAAACATCCAGAACATGTAGTCCCTCTTAGGCTAATGGGTGATGTGTTTGCTTTCTACCAGCAGCTGAGAGAGGAAGAACAAGAGGATTTCAGCCAGATAAGATCTTCATTGTACACAGCTTTTGTTATGGATAGTTTTCTGGCTTATGAGCCATTTGCTGAGCAATAACTCCATCCTGGAGAATAGGTGAAAGTCTATCTGGTGGAGTTAGGAAAACTTTCTGTCCTGTTTGGTGGAATGAGCAACTGTGGCCTGGCATGCATGTTCATGTGAGGATTACCAGGCCAGGTTAAAAATCACCTTCGTCCTTCAACCTAGATGGACAAATTGTCTATTGACCAGCTGTTGACTTGAGTGCAAGCAATTATGAAAGTTAAAGTAATGAAGGTGGGACTGGCAGTTGTGGTGGTGTGAAGAACCTGGGAGAGGTGAGGAAGCTTCCTACCGGGGATCCACATGGCTCCATAACATGCTATCATTGCAACGGTCCCAATTATTTTGCAAAGGACAGCAAAGAACCACACACCAAAAGGAAGACACCCTGAATGCGATGTTACAAGTGCAACGTGGTAGGCCATGTAGTCCACAATTGTCTGGGAAACAATCCAGGGGAATAGGCCTCAGTACCAGTCTACACTCTGAGCTCTATACAAAGGAGATGCTACCTGCATTTGCTATACACATCAATGGAATCAGGAATTTAGCCTTGCTAGACACAGACTGTTCTTGATCACTTGTAAGCAGACCACTTTGTCGTTCTTGGAAGAGAAAAGAATTGGATGTGCTCACTGTTGGTGAAAAGACCCTCAGGTGCTCTGGGGTAGGACTTATTCAACTTGACATGAGCAACAGGCCCTCTATTGATATTGAGGTTCTGATTGTGGACAGAAGTTTGGTTTTGATCTGCTGCTCAGATCTACCATCATCAAAATTTGGGAGGAGTATCTGTGTCCAGCAATGGGACTGTGAGCTTTCTTCAACTTTACTGACCTTTATTGTGGCCATTGCCATCAATAAGCCTGACTTCCATGCAGAGTATAACCAGAACAATAATATCTGCATTGTGTCTTGGAGGTGGTCTGGTGACCAAACACCACTTGCGTTGAAAAACTGGACAGCCAAATATTCAGTACCAAAGCCGCTCGGTGAGGAGTATACTTGTGAGCTATGAACCTGGATGAATAATGGCTGGCTGCTTCTGTATCTTGAGGAAGAACTTGGTCTCCCCATGGGTCTGATACCTCTAATGGCTGTGCTGCAGGAAAACAAACAGATGCTCCACCTGGTCATAGATTATCAGGAGCTAAATCAGTATGTGGATGCACACACCACTGATGCAGATGTTTTCATGCAAAAATTGAGGAAGCAGTAACAGGAAGGATCAGATGTCACTGTGCTGGATTTGTGCCATGCCTATTTGCAGATTCATGTTGACAAATTGTTATGGCCCTTTCAAACAGTGCAGATAGATGGGCAAAAGTATTGCCTCACCCCTTTGGGTTTTGTGCTCAAAGTAGCATCATTAATCATGCAATCAATTGTGAATGCCATAGTCGTACAGGATAAGACCATTAGGTTTGCTGAGAACTGGGGCATCTGACTTAGATTTCAGTGTGCCTATCAGCCATCAGGGAATATCATCACACAATCAAGCATTTCACTGTTCAGTCAGGATGTTCCATTATGGAGGCATTATATTGGTATAACCTGATGCCAAAAGATGACACGATGGCTTCATTGGCACCAGCTAACTCTATATACAACTATGAAGCCCATATAAAAAGTATCAATATTGCACCACAGTTGAACACACAGATCCCACAATCTACAGAGTGGGACATGTGGTATGGGTAAAGACCCCACATGGTCGATATTCAATGCAGTTCAAATAAGTCATAGTGACAGAGGTCTACAGCCCACATTCTCATCAATGGAACACCACACCATATCAGAGACTTCCACCTATGTAAGAGATCTGCATTGTCAGAAGATAATGGCAGTGATAAGTCATCTGAAAGTGACTCAGATTTGCTGCTGTTTTCAGCGCAGGGCCAGATTATACTTCTATGGAACCAGCAAGACAATGATGATGATACCAATACCAAAAGAAACCAAGTAGGCACAAATGCAGAAGAGATGAGCAGATTCTATCGGCCTTTATATAGAAGCACTCTACAAAGGCAACTGCCATCTCCATATCATTTATGTGATCAGGAGATCAGGGAGGAGTGCAGAAGAGAAGACGACTTACCTTGTGTGGCAAAGTGAGCACGTATATGTCTGGCATGCAAAACGAGCGAAGGAAAGCAAAAAGAAATATGGCTGCCCTGTCACTTTAATTGAAGAAATACACAGTCTCAGAGCTAGGAGAATTAATGAGAGTGGTTGGGCGTATGCAAATTTTTTACGAGATCAGCTCAGCATAAAAACACAGTGTAAGAGATAATAGAAAGTTTGCTCATGAATGCAGTACTGCTTGAACAGAGAGACTTTATCAGTTGGAAAGAGATTACTTGAGTCAGTTTCACACAGGTATCTATAGTCTTTGTGACTTCCTATGTAAATGAGTCACCCTCATCTCCCTGTACCGAAGAGGTTTTATCCCTTTATTTTCCATGGCAATTCTTCTGAGAAATTTGTATCTTCTCTCTATCTTCCCCACTTTCCCTAAGAGATTGTCTAGATATGGGAGATTGTGATCTTTTTGTTTTTTTGTTCATCTTAAGAGTCTATCTTACTCTTGATTTCACTGTCACTAATTAACCTTCAGAATTTGTCCTCTATGTGATTACTTCTTTTTTATTTGAATTATTTACATTCAGACTAATATTTGAGAATATTATCTTGCTTTTATCCCAACATTTCAACCATTGTGTCCTCTGGCCGCCTTCATGTGCTTCAGAGTATTTCAAGCCAAATCCATTATTTATCTAATCTATAGGAGGATATTGTTCTTGCCCTGCCTCTGTGTCTAAGGATATTGCACTTTGTTCTTATTTAGTGCCTCTTGGTTATTGCTTACCCTGTATCCACCAAGCCTAAGTCTGTACTATCCAGCCCACAATTACTATGTTACTGAAATCATAAACCAGTGCTTTAATTCACCAGGCTATTGTACTGAAAGTCACAATGGCCAAATACCCTTGGGAAACATATGAATACACTTCTCCCCCAGCTATGGGTTAATTAATAAAACTTGTATTACTAAACTATTATTATCTTCTAAAAATTTCTTACAATTTAAAAATAATTTCTGTCTTTAAATAACCTGCAATGGGTTGATAAGCCATAAAAAACCTAATCAATCAAGATGATTTAAACATCCATGCTAACAAGACTCTTCTAGAATAAAATCAGTTCTTTTATGTACCATGTCTCTTAAGGATTTGAGTGATTGTGTTTCTTCACAACTTCCTTTCCTTTGTAGCTCTTGACAGTATTTGCTTGCTTGCTATCCTGCTCAGTTCATGTTCTGCTATCCGTTTACAAAAGAATGTTATATAAGTTGCTTGATGTGTCCTCCTGCCCGTCAGTGCCTTTGATATCTCATGTGAGTGTCAAATACTCCAAGCTCTCTTTCCTTCTCATTTACCCCCAAAAATTCAACATTCTTTATGATTCTAAGAATTTGAACCAATTTTTATTAAAAACTTCCTTATTGCTCACATGTGTCTATGGTATTCCTAGCATACTTTTGCAGAACCACATCTCAGTAGCATCAGGCTTTTTCTTCCTGTATGAGGAAACTGTTCAGGATTCACTGATTCTAAATCTATACTCAGAATTACTGTTGCAGGTCAGGTTTTTGTGATATACACAAAATATGTTCATGATCAAGTTAATAACTCAACTTCAGTCACTTTCTCACCACCATAATGTAGCTTCTCTGTGCCTTTTCTATAAATAATTTCATAGTAATTGTTCTAATGAACTTTCCTCTCTGGTACTTTATGAATTTAAGTTCAGTACTAGAATGGTGGAAAGGTCTCATCATTTTACAGTTAAAATTGCTAGAAGTAACCATCAGTTCTTTGCTAACAATTTCTTCTTTTGCACTTCTCGCCTGTGGAACTCTCTTTTGCCTTCTTGCTTACCAGTCAACTTTGATTTTTAAAAATTTTAATGCAATTTGAATCATTATCTTCTGTCTTCTTAATTCTTGTTCATTTATTTTTCTCTCTCCTTAATAGTATGTTTTCTCATATTCTCTAACACTCAGTAACCTAGTGGCTTTATTGCCTTGCTTGGTATGAAATTATTGAAAAGTCTACCATTTGTCCATGCTTAGAATGTTTCTGCCATATATAGTCCAGGTTTCCTGCTACACTCTGTCTGAAGTTATTAAGCAAATCATATAAAATTCAATAATTCAAATTTGGTTTGAAAAAATTGTCAAATTTTATACAAGCAATTTAGATGTCAAAACAAAGCCTTAGTTCAAATTTTCAATTATATCAATCAAACGTTTTATTGAACTTACTTGATATATTCTAAAAAAAATCCTGTCTGAAATTATTAGGCAAAACCAAATAATCACATTTTACTTCAATAAAAATGTAATAAAATCATCAAAAATTGATCAACACTTATAATAGATTGAATAACAAACATGTATAATAAGTCTTTGAATCTGTTATCATTTTAATATAGTGACCCTTCTTCTCAATAACAGCAAGTAATCTATTATGTATTGATTTTATTATGGTAGTTCTAATTGCTTGCTATATATCTGCTTTGCTGTTATGATATGTTTGCCACCTTCATATAATTTCATCTTCACAGTTGATCATAGAGTTTCAATTACATTCAGATAAGGACTTGATGTTGTCCATTCCATTGTCTTCTCTCCTGTAAATCTTTTATGCTTAAAGAAAATACAGGTAAGCTTAAATACATGAGAAAATGGACCGTTATGCATAAATACATATTTCACTTTGAAAATGTGAAACTATGACTTGTACAATGCAAAGAAAATTTTGTTCATAAAATCACAATAGTTAACACTGTTCAGTTTAATTGTTTCATTGACTTTGAATGGTCCAGTATTGGCTTGGTTGACAATTCCAACCCATATCATAACACACCTGCCTCCTTGTTGTGTTCTTTTAGCTACAAGCATTGTCTGAATTGGATAAAATCCATACTTTCACCCAACTGTCAGGCCTATCAGATGTTACTCGTGATTTGTCAAGGAAAATTTACTTTAGAAAAGTAAATTTTCATGTATTTCTTGGCCCAATTTTGACACTTTAAAATATTTGCTTTAGTGGGAGGAGGTTGCCTAGGAGATTTTTTTTACAAATCCCAATTCACAAAGTATTCTACACCTTTTGTCTTTCTTGACTCCCTCAATTTCAGCCTTTTCAAAGATTTGAGCACTGGTCAAAAATGGTTGTTTCACTATAACTCACTTTAGCTTATGTTCATCTTGCAGAAACAAGTTCTTAAATTCTTTTCCTTTGCTTCGAGTTCTCAACTTATAATTTCAGTAACCTTCTTTATCGTTCAATTATCTCTGCAAATCTCCTTTGATATCTCCAATATGGACATTTCCTCACTCAATAACTTTGTTATATTCTGTTTTTCAGCATTCGTTACATCCTTCCCTTTACCAATGTTTCAACATATGGAGAAAAAGAAAAAAAATAGTTTTTATTAGATTTCAGAGGTTTTAAACTAATATTAATTTGCATAATAACTTTACTCAGTTCATTTTCATAAATTTCAAATTTCTCACAAACTGTCAATTAAAAATGGCAGAAAATTTAATTACATATTTTGTTAAGGGTGGAAATCGATGAGTTTAAATTCGACAAATATAGGTTTAGAACTTTTTGAGTTATTGAAGTTTATTTGATTTCAGACAGGCTGTATTTATCTATAGCTCCCTAATAAAATCTGAAGAAGAATCAGCAATATTATTGTTCCCAATCTGGCATCTCAACTTCAGTCACTTTCCTACTGCTGTAAGATTGCTTCATTGAGTCTTTTCTACAAATACTTTCATTGGTTGGATTAGCTCTTCACTATGGTACCTAGACATTTTTAATTTAAGTGCAGTACTAGACTGGCACTAAGAGCTTGTCAATTTACAGTTGATTTGACTAGATGTAACCATAAATTCTATGCTAACAGTTTTTTTTTCTTGCACCTCTCGCTTGTGGAACTCCCCTCTGGTCCCATGTTTTCTGGCCAACTGTAATCTCCAAAAATTACATGCATTGTCAATAACTATCTACTTTCCTTCTGATTACTCTTCTTTTGGTATCACTCCTTAGCAATGTTTCAGTTTTCTGATTCTTCCACACTGAGTAACACCTTGTCTCTTAGTAGCTTTATTACCTTGCTTTGGGTGAACACAATTAAAAAAAAAATCCAGGGATGAGAAGTTATCATTACTTATATGTAGACTATTGTCCTCACTTTTATTGTTATAATATTTCAGTCATTTGAACAAGGCCTTCATCAATCTGGGTAACCTACAGAGAGTTTTGAACTGAACACTTTATTTAATCTACAGGGTTAGATTGTTCTCATTCCACTGCCCATGTTTAGGAATAACTTGTCTAGTTCTTATTTAGTACTGCTAAGTTATTGCTTGCCCCATTTCCACTGAGTCCAAGTACACACTGTCCTGCCTAGGGACTGAACTAACAAGTGGTATGTCATCAAATTCATGAACCAACACTTTAATACAAAATCTCACAGGATAATATCCTAGTGGATTAAAATATTGGTTTGGTGACTTAATACTTTGGTTAGGTTTTCAAAGGCATCATTTTCTATCCCAGTGTACCTTCAGATTTCAGTGTCACACTTTCTGTCCTCTGTTAAAACACTTCACAGATATTTACATTTCTGTACTTGTTTGATTTTAGTATCTCTGATTTGTAATTTGCATTTTGAGATGACCCTTTTGCTGACTATCATGCATTCTATCTTTTTGTAATTGATGTTTAACCCTTTCTTCTTGCTTTCATTCATGACCATCTGTAGGAATTTTTGTAGATTTATTTCTGTGTCTGCCATCAATACTGTATCATCTGCATATTTTATGTTCTTAAGATTGTGGCTGCCAATAATGAATCCTGGTAGGACTTCTAGTTCAATATATATCAGCAAATTCATGAGTCAACACTTTAATTCACTATCTCATGGGATAATATCCTAGTAGATTAAAACATTGGTTTATGAATTTGGTGACTTAATACTTTGCTTAGGTTTTGGAAGGCATCTTTTGCTATCCTTATGTAAATTTCAGTGTTCCACTTTCCATCATCTGTTAAAACACTTCCCAGATTTCTTTGATTTTGGTATCTCTGATTCCTAACGTTTATTTTCTACTAAATTTATCTGAAAATGAATTTTATCCATTAACCATTTCTTATTTGGGTCATGTCATTTTTTGATATTTACAGTGAAATTATGCATAAATCATACAAAGAAGTCAGTGCCAAACTACGACATTGGAACATAAGAATTCAAATTTGTTCTACATGAAATGAAATCTCTGATTTCAACTTGAATTATAAAAATGATTCTGACCAATGATGTAATTTTATTTTTTCATTTTGGTTTAGTCTAGAAACCTTTTTATTCAATGATTTCCAAGCATGTGCGAGACGAAAGTTAAAATGAAATTGGCTGAAATTTTCCTTTAAATAAAAGTTTTCAGCCTGTTATTTTCTCTACAAAAATATTAACTTTGCTTTGTGAATAAAACTTTTATTGTATAGACTGAAAATCAGTAATATTTAGTCATTAGGCAAGCAATCTGGCATTGCCTGGTTTGTCAGTTATTAAAGAAAAGAAAATGTTTACTCATTTATTTTTCTTAGATTCACAGTTTTAAATTTTTTAAATATATTTTTTTTTATCCTTTCACCCCAAGTAAGGTGATAATGCCACTAAGACAAAATTTATTATTGGGGATGAAAGTAAAGGAGAAGGAAGAGAAAAGAAGTGATAAACCTCTACTTCTGTTCAAAAGACAGTGAAGAAGTGTGAACCAACATTTATTGAGAAAGTGGTTATTTGATTTTGGAATAAGGTTGGTACAAGTAAGAAGGCTTCAATTCACTGTTTACAGATAATGGTATGCAAGATAAACTTACATCACAATGGAATGTCCTTGATTGAGGCAGTGGTTCAAGAGAGTGTTTGGATCTGCTAGAATCAACTGCATTTTTTCAGGAACATTATATATATATATATATATATATATATATATATACACACACACACATACACGCTCCTTCTTTAGCAAATCCATTCATTAATAATGGAAAAACTGATGCTGTACAAAAAGGGAAAAGAAAACACAACTTCTCAAGTGGAAGTAACATTTTTTTTTGTTAAGGCAAAGACTAAATAGAGGAGAAAAGAAGCTGATAAATGCAGAAAACTGTTGTATATCTATAGATATAGAAGCCAGGAAAGAAAAGGAAAAAAAAACTATGATAGTGAGTATAATAATAATAATAATTTGTAACATACATCTTGGGCTTTTCTTTTTTTCTGACAACCATAATTTTTGCTTTTTTGTTTTACAATTGATGTTTAGTCCTTTCTTATTGCTTTTCTGTTGGAGTTTCTGTAGTTTTCTTTATTATTTATATATTATCATAATATATTAATTTTATATTTCTTTCACATTTGTGTTGTATTATTTAGAAATGGCATGTGCCCTTAAATTTACTTCAACTATTGAAGCTCATATTTATTCCAAGCTCCTGTCAGTAACAAGGAGTAAAAATAGTATTTTACTTAATGCTGTCCTCTCATTTTGATGGCTAAATACATGAACACAAACATTCAGACCAAGAGAAACTCTAAGCAACATACATTCAACATTTACACAGCATAATAAAGACACAAAAAACCTTCCTGCTGTCTACATTAAATGAGTCATTAATTTTATAAAGATATATTTTACTTTCTTTGTTTAGTATTAAGAAAAAAAACTATAGACCAGCGTATATTTTATGGCTAGTCCTGTATATAAATATACAGAAAAATTCATGTATGTGTTAAATTTATTTCTTCTGAGGTTTTAACAATTTCCAGTTGAATATCATTAGATTATATTTGGTCCACAGAAATTTGTTTCATGTTAATTCTTTTGGCTGACTAGCAGTTACCATTTTCTAATTGGGTAATTTTAATTTTAGGATAGTTAACGGGGAAAAAAAAATTTTCAAATTTTCTTCCATTTTTTTTTTTTAACTTGCTATAAAAAAAAAAAATGAAATGAAAAGTATGTATAAAAATATTCATTTGAAAAAATATCCATTTTATTGTGGTAGACAATTTTCAAAATAATTTCTGCACTTTCAATAGGTTCATAATATTATCAGCATTGGGAACTGCAATATGGTTAACAGCAAGTTTGTCTTGATAGATCAGTTATGACTGAATAGTGAGTTCGATCCTTACTGAGTGCCCCATACTTTTGGCCTTGTGCCATCTCTAAGCTACAGTTAAAAAGTCATTTTGGACACTTTGATATGGTATAATTGTTAGCAGGCTTGTCTCAATTGATCAATTATGACTGAAAAGTAAGTTCAATCCTCAGTGGGTGCTCCATACTTTCGGCCTTGTGCCACATCTAAGCTACAGTTTAGGCACTTCGACATGGTGCAATGGTTAGCAAGCCTACATCAATTATGAATGAATGGTGAGTTTGATCCTCACTGGGTTCCCCGTATTTTTGGCCTTGTACCACATCTAAGCTAGAGTTTAGGCACTTTAGCATCATGTAAGGGTTAGCAAGCCTAGATCAATTATGACAGAAAAGTGAATTTGATCCTCCCTGGGTGTCTCATACTTTTGCCCTTGTACCACATCTAAGCTATGCTTAGAAAATTGCCATGATATTATCAGAATCAGTTTCCTTTATGTTGACACTTGGTGTTCTGATACAAAGTTTTAAAATATTGCTTCTGATAAGTCAGCATTCTGCATATAAAGTAAGTATTTGGCAATTTCTGCCTGACTGTCTGGGATGTGGATTTATCATTATTTAGTTTTTTTACATGTGGACTATTGTCCTCATCTTTGCTGTTGTTATCACAATGTTTTGGCCATTGTACCATCCAGCCTTCATCAGGTATGTGAAAATCCAAGTAACCTACAGGAAATTCCAAACTGAATTCCTTATTTAATCTGCAGAAGTAGTGTTCTCATTCCACTGCCCATGTCAAGGGATATTTCTGGTAATAATTTTCTTTCAAATATGTAATGCTGGTAATATTTGTTTTTCAAAAATGTATTGCTGGTAATAATTTTTTACAAAGTATTTCTGGTGTTAAAACCTATTTTTACACTTTGACCCCAGTTTGGAGGTTAACTATTTGCCCATAGCTGGGACCCTAACAGGTGTTACTGCCCCAGGTCTGGGTAGACCTGGGAACAACAGCTGTTGGATGTAGTTTGTCTTACCCAGGATGTGGATGTAGTTTATCATCATACCCAGGACGGTGTGTGGTTTGGCTTGGTATAATTGCTACCAAGATACTTTACAAGTACAAATCAAAAGAAATCTGAAAGTAAAGGATACATTTACATTTGAAAATAGCCAAAACTCGAAGTCCATGTTCAAAGTGAAGCTACCCTGTATATTAGCAAGAAAAAGAAATATTGAAATGACTGCTGATGTAATAATGCTTGCATCGAGAAAAAATGCTGTGAAAAATCTAATACTGTTCTGGAATTAAAAATTTAGACATCCCAGTTATGAAAAAATAGTTCCTCTCTAGAAAGATGCTGGTGTTTTTTTTATGTTAAACTTATGAAATAGCTTCAGGAAATTGTCTAGAATTATAACATATGCTTAAAATATGAAAGAACACAACCGAAGCCCATTGTTGGTTTCTCTTTAACAAAATGAGTTTAATGAAATGGTGTTTATGGAGATTAAAGGAACAAAAATTCTTCATTAATTTAATAGATCATTTTACCAGATATGGTGTCATGTCTAAAATGAAGTTCAGAAATTATTAACATTGTATTTCAATTTTAGATTGCCTATTTTGAATTTCCTTCTAGTTTCCTAACTGATAATGGATGAGAATTCAACAACAAAACTTTCAGAGACATGGCTCAGAACTTGAATATTATTTTACAAACTGCACCAGCACAGAGTCCATGGAACAATAGATTAAATGAATGCCAAAATGTTATAATTAATGATGTCATACTCGAAACTATGGAAGACACTGATTACAAATTGGAACTTGCTATTGCTTGGTCACTGAACTCCAAAAAGTACTTTGCATAATATCAATGATTATGATCCAAATCAGTTAGTATTTTGACAAAATCCTACCATAACTTTTATTCTGATAATATAAACTCTTGGCTTTAGAGAGTGTTCCATTAATAGTGATATTTAAAAACTTGAATTCTGTGTATTCAGCAAGAAAGTCTTTCATACAAATGTAATCATCAGAAAAGATCAGAAGAGCTTTATGGTAAAAGGTGAGAACCAATACTGCTCTAAAATACACAAATGGAGATCATGTATATTTCATGAAGAACAAATAAAATCATTAGATGGAACAGTTATAAGAACTGAAAATAAGCAAGTTTTTGGAAACATGGAGGAAGAGTCCATCCTTACTGCCTAAAAATATATAATAATGACCAATGACTGATGAGAGCCAATTCAACATAGAAATGTTGTAAGATGATTCAGAAGAACAAGATATTCTTTGTACAGATTTTGAAGACACTACTGTCGATGAGATCTTACCAGATCAAAGAAATGAGGTTAACTCTTCTATAAGTGAAAACACAAAAACTGATGAATTGAGTATAAGTCAAGAGAAAGGAAAAAAAAGGCTGGATGGCCATAAAAAAAAAAAAAATGTGTTAAAAAAAATGCTGTAATTTTCCCAAGAACAGAGCAAGAGATAATTGCAAAGTGGCATGAGACAATCATCCTTGTTGGAAGAAGATAAAAGTTATCAGTCATACTGGAAAGGTTACTAGCAAAAGAAAAAAAATAATTTTATGAATTCTGTTGGGTGTGAAGATCCATTTTGGCATAACTTTGAAAAGAATGTGGTAGTGTGCAAAGACATTACTGCCTCCGAAAAGGAAAAACTACAGGTAAACTATTGTAAAAAATGATCCTTTTGAAAAAGGAATTTTCAGTTAAACCTTACTTTTGACAGTTAAGAATGTAGAATATGCTGACGGTAAAAAGAAGGAATTACGTATCTCGGTTGATAACAAAGTGTGTTCTGTTGCACCAGATGCAGGTCAAGATAAAATGCAACAAAATGGATTTGCACCAAAAATTAGATAAAAGATGGAATTATAATCAAGGCAAGACTAGTCTCAAAAGGACTCCAAGATAAAGACTCAGAATTCGTTAGAATTGACTAAGCAACTTGCTGAAAGGAGAGTCTATGAATTATTACAGCCTTAAGGTGGGCATGTCAGTTGATGGATATCAAGACAGCTTTTCTGCAAGGGAAACAATTTGAAAGGACAGTTTTTCTAGAACCTCCTCCAGAAGTTGAACTTCCTATGTAAGTTAAATAAGTGTGTATACAAACTGAATGACACTCTTCCCAAGAAATGTATTTAACAGTTAACAGAGAAGACCAAATGAAACTAAGGGCATGCTCATCTAAGTATGACCAAACTGTCTTTACATGGTACAAAGATCATAATAATAGAATTACCAATACTTTTTTTATAGCAAAATGATCATCAGTACATTTTATAGTAAAATTGAAGACATGACATACAATTTGTTAAATTTCTTGTATGGAGAAACAAATTTTCACTCTTTGTTTGATTTTGTAAGATTATTTAGTTAAAAGAAATGCAGTAAATTATAATTTAATCATGAAATAATGTCATTCACTTGAATTATAAAGTTTGAATTATCATCATTACATTTAGGCATATGGGCAAAAATTCAACCCTAAAAACCAAAAAGATAGTATATTGCTGCTAAATAAGTCAGCTGGAAGAGCTAAGATAATATCTCTAAGATTGTTATTAGCTAACCTAGGCAATAAATTATATCCCTAATTCTTGTCAGTTTTGTAGGTGGCATATTCAATCACGTGTCTACCATTTTGTTCTACTACATTTCACCATCTTTGAAGCAGTTTCCTGAAACCATGCTTTCATATCATGGAATCTTTCTGGACCATTTTAGACATTTCCAGATTTTTTCCCATTAAGACAATTTTGTAAGGAATGAAATAAATCTTAATCTAAAAGTCAGGTGAGTATAGCAGGTGTTGTAGGATATTCCAGCCAATCTGGAATGCTTTCTGCTAAGAGATGAGAGCTCTAGTATTGTCCTGATAGAAAACAATACCCTCTTCCAATAGGGCATTTTTCATCAGCTGTTGCTTTTTAACTGGTCCAGCGTGAGACAGTACTTGTCTGAATTCAGTATTTTATTTTTGAATGGATGAATTTAAGTGTATCACAAGATTGGTTAGATAGTCTCATCATTTTACTGTTGCTATAGCTAAATATAATGGTAATTTAATTCTAGTAGTTTCTTTTCTCACACTTCTTGCCTATGGAACTCTTTTCATGTTTCCCTGCCACCTACATTCTTCAAAGATTAAAATGCAATGTCAGTCATCATCTTATGTCTTCCTTAAACCTGTTCTTTTTTTCTCTTTCCTCATCATTAATGTCTTCTTATTCACTTCCATCTACAATAAACACTTGCATCTTAGTGACATTATTGCCTGGCTTGGAGTGAAATGAAAAACAAATTTTCCCACAACTTCCTTTCTCGTATCTCTCTAAACAACATTTGATTCTTTATCATCCATCTTTGTCTTTGCTCTGCTATCTATTAACACAAATTCATTAGATAGGTTACTTGCCATTTCTCTCTGCTGTTCTTGCTGTCAATGTCTTGTGAGTATCAAATTCTCCAATCCTTCTTTCTTTATTATGCATCCCAGAAATTTCAACTATTTCTTTCTTATTCAAAATAGAAGTGTCCTTCTTATTTCCATTCTTCCTTAAAACTTCCTTCTTGCTCATGTGTTCCATCTATGGTATTCTTAGAATCCAACATCTCTGTTGCTTCAAGTCTCCACTTTATCTGTGAAGAAATTGTCCAGCATTTACAGCCATATAGGAGGATTGATGTTGCATAACAATTCTAGACTTTTTCTTTGTTTCTGCTGATATTTTCCTGTTTCTCAATACTTTGTTTTTGTGTCACATTTTCTGTCCGCTATTACACTATCCAGATAGTTATGGAGTTGTAGTGGACATTGGCTTAGATTGAGGAATCAGAGAGCCAAGTTTGAAATTCCAGTCAAGTTTATTATATTCACTTGAGAAGATAATACCCTTGGGAAATGTATGAATCCATCTCTTCTCTCTCCGGCTATAGGTGATTAGCTGGTTCCTATAGCCTTGGGTGGCATCTAGTCTAGGAGAAGGAAAAGCCCTGAATTCAAAATTGGCCTGAAGAGGATTAGGCTCCATCAGGCTGTCTTTCCCAGGACACACCACTGCTATTGTGACTGCAGTACAATATGATAGTCCTATATCTTTCATGGGTTATGGGGTCTTCTGACCGTGAGATAGTTAAATTTCTGTACCTTCTTACTTCTGATATCCCTAATTTGTTGTTCACACCTTGGACTGCCTCTGTTGCTAAAAACTATACATTTAATTATAGTTAATAGTACTTTCTTCTTGCTTTTCTTTACTGTAATGTTCATTATTGGGGGAATATCATGGAAATTTACATAATGAATTGAAAAATAAATAGAAAGAGTAATACTAGGGATAACTGTAAGTGACAGAGATCAACATTAATCTGAAAAAAAAAACATGATGAGAAATATGACAGAAGTGATTAAATAAGAAGAATGTAGGTGAAGCAAAAGGTTGGTTCGATGCATAGAAAATGCAATAAAAAGAAACAGATCATATAGAATATTAAGGGATGAAACAGACTGTTTTGTTGGAGGCTAGAATAGCACAGACATGGATGTCATGGAAGAAATTGGGGAAGACTTGCAATGGCTGATGATGAAATGGAAATAACAGCACTTATACAGGGTGTGGTAAAAATTCCTCCTGCATAATAGTAAAACATTAGTGGCAATGATGTCATTATGTCTTATCATTATATGGCTGAGGTGGGGGAGGGTATTACTGTTGCACCCTGTAATGAATAGTTTTCTTTTCATTGTTTCTTCTTATGTGGTTCTACAGAAAGATACTGAGGATGAACATGTGAGCAACATCAAGGTTTTGGAGAAAATGGAAACAAAATGAAAACTTAACATTAGGAAGAGGGAGTTGAAATTTCTGGGGTATGTAATGAGGAAGGAGGGCTTAGAAAATCTGATACTCACAGGGCAGATTGAGGGAAAGAGGGTCAGAGGAAAGCAGCATGTAATATACTTGATGATCTTGAGCAAATGGATGACAAATCAGGGTTTGGGAGAAATAACAAAAAGACAAAACTCATTAAAAGTTACAAGAGACAGGAAGATCTGGAGGGCTATGACATGGCACATAAAAGAAGAAGAATGTTCATTATTGGGTGAAAATCACAGAGATTTATAAAATCACTTGGAAGGAAATTTAGAAATGCCCAAAGATTGATAAAAGTGCAAAGCTCAGGATAAATGTAAAAGAGAAAAGAGGTCAGCATGAATCAGAAAACAGATCAAGATAAGAGATATAACAAGAACAATGGAAGTGAATGTGGACAAGAGATAGAGTAAGAAGAAAGGATAATAGATAGAGCAAAAGGTTGGTTCAGTGTTAATGGTAACATTAGCTACTTCCTTTTAAGGAAACATTCATTATTCATTGACCAAGCAGTCAGTGCTACATTTGGTTGGCATTTATAAAATCTTTTCCTTAAAAACAATTTCTCAGGAAAATAGGTTTCTGAAGTGCACTAATTGTTATCACTTTTCTCCAGTATTGATGGGGATTTCTTCTTAGCCTTCTGTGTGAAGTAGTCAAGATCTTGATTGTTATTATAATTACATGTGCTATTTATTTTAGTTGACCCTGTTGATGAAAGTTTTTTTTGGGTTGCAATTTCTGTTATTTGCTACAGTTTTTGTGATTCTCTCTTGCCAGATCCTAAAGTTCAAAGAAGGATGGTCCTCACTAAGACCTACACATTTCATTCACTAGAAGCCATTTTTAACCCTTGATCTGAGAAAGTGGTTGCATACAGTTGTGTGTGTGGGGGGGGAGTTAGATGCAAAGACATTACTGCCTCCGAAAAGGAAAAACTACAGGTAAACTATTGTAAAAAATGATGAAGGAGTTTGGTGATATGCATGTCATATATATGAAGTTTTGATCTGACAAATGGATAGCAAATTAAGAACTGAAATGAGTGCTTTGTTAGACATGACATGACATGCCACTATGATAATGAGAAAGGCTTTTTTTTTAGACTTGCATTGATTGATGATGAAGTTAGGAATAACACCACTCAACAATATTTAATATGTTTTCCAGATATCCTTGCTTGATCTTTATGTGACATGTAAAAGACTGCTGAACTTGAAGAATGAAGGTAACATCTTTTATTATTACTATTAATCTTATGCAGAACAAATTATTGCATCAGCAATCTATTATGTTGACTCCAACTCTTACTTTCTGACCTAGTGCAGTTGAACTTTGTAAGGAATGGTTAAAAAATTGTAAAATTTATAGTGTCTGAGTCAAGTGTAGTGGGGTCTTGTAAGAAACAGTTCAAAAATTGTAAGATTTATGTCTGAGTCTGGTGCAGTGGAGTCTTGTAAGAAACAGTTAAAAAATTATAAAATATATAGAATTAATTTCATCAGGAGTGCCACCATCCTGATCTAAACATAGACTTAAAATGTTTTATATAAAATTTATGATATTCAGGTAAATATTATAGTCAAAGCTTTTTGATATTCCTTCTACAAAACTCTATATGACATAAAATTGATCTCTTGGTAAAGTTTCTGAAATTACCTTAAAAAATAAAAACAGTTTCTATTTTAAATTCACAATTTTTCAATTTCAATCTAAAATATATAAATTGGTAAGACTTGAAAGTGAAACATTTTGAAATTGAAAATTAGAAACTCATATCAAGCAAAATGAGATCAGCAGGCATGCACAAACACATACTTTGTATTATATTTATATTCCCTAATATATATTCAAACATGTCTTATTGAAATTGTCAAAGTCTGCCTGTTAAATATTTTATTACACTTTTTTTTTAGTTTACACATAAGCTGCAGCAGAGCCTGATCAAATTTATAGAGAAATGGTTCCAATTTCATAAGGTTTTGTTTCCATACATTTAACTATCTCTTGTCATTATCAGAAATGTTAAGATTATCAGTGCCATAGAGAAAAGTTTTATCAGCTTCATCCTAGCATTTTCATAAATTATAATTTAAATATACCTATATTACATACAAGTGAAATCATGTGCAACCTGGTTTGTAATGATATTGAAGGGATATATGTTTCATTGTTCAATATGATGATTTTCTGGATTAAAATCATTATCAAAAATAATAAATTTAGATTTGTCAGTACTATTGTGAGTTGTGACTCCACAATAAACAAGTAAACCATTTTTATTATAAATGGTACCTAGTCCAATTGAAAACAGAAATGAATGTTCTTTCTCTGAAATATATTTCACTGTTGAAATCTGATTTATCAACAATTCTCATGTCTTCCATAACTTCTTGTAGCTGTAAAATGTCTTTAAAATTGCAATGTCCAAGAATTTGATGCCATTGTTTTAGGCTATACATAGCAGTTTGAAGGTTACTACAGTATTTAAATAGTATAGACAACTTTCTTTTTTAGGTTGAATTTCACAGCATTAGGGTTGATAAGTTCCAAGTAATTATGGCCAAATTTTATGGAAGCTCCTTTTTCAGTAGTGGTTTGTACCAAGAATATACTTTGTTTAAATGAGAGGGATGTATAGAGCATTTGTTAAAATGCAATCTCACATATTCCCTTCCTTGGCAGTTATAGTGATTTGAGCATTGCCTCTTTTCAAAGCAATATTACTGGTACAACTACCATCTGCCACTTCAATATAATGATTTTCTAAATTCAACAGTAATCACATACATGGTGGCACCACAGTCAACAAGTAAACCATTTCTGTTGGAAATGGTCTCTCATCCAATTGAAAACAGAAATGAATGTTTATTCTCTGAAACATTTTCCATATTTTCTTACAAAATAACCTTTCATTTTGCTTTTGCAACAAGCAAGCCAGATAATACTTTTGATAATATTATTTTGAGAGGAACTTATTTACTGGATAATTCTGAAATTTATTTTGTCAGTCAAGACTTTTATGTCCAGGTTTACCACAAGTAAAACAGGTAGGAACATTATTAGTGTGTGGCTTTGGTCTTGGCCTTTGCATTTTGAAAGCCAAGATCAAAGCATTATTTCTGTTAATTTGCCTTGCATATATTGTTTGCTTGCTTTATATTGTTTTGTTTTTGTCCTGTTCTTTTCTTTATCATGTTATTGTTCATTGCAAACTTTGTAAAATTTGTTTTTTGGGCAGTTCTTTCATTTATTTACATTTAACCATGGCCACTCACTCTATAATCTTTGTATTAGTCTTTAGGGATCACAAAATTTCATATAATGTTGATAAGAAAGGAAAAGGGATTTATTGCAATAATCATATTGCAAACCATATTACAAATCATATTGCAAACCATATTATAAATGATATTGCAAACCATATTACAAATCATACTGACAACATAAAATAAGAATTGAACAGATGTGTGTGTGTGTTTTATTTTTTTCATAGGACTCCAATTCAAATAAAGATATTGCCACAATATTAGGAAAATTTTTAAGTGTCCTATATATATATATATATATATATATATATATATATATATATATAATATGTGTGTATTTAGTCAGTACTCCTTCATTCATGCACATTTCATTGCATACAACAGACAAGGTACCTTGATTTAGTTTTTTATACAATTTCTCATATGATTTTTTTCGAGTGCTTTTGGCTAGACATTTTTTTGCATTACAATAAAAGATGAACATTTTTAATAAAATCAAATTGGCAGCCAATTTAAAAAATGATCGTCAATCTGTTATCTGGGGCAAACAAAACTGCTCTCTGTTAGTCATAATCATCATCTTTATGTGCTATGTCTCTTCAGGACATAGGCAATCATAGCTCTACACAATTTCTTGCCCTTTGTAACAATAAATTTTGTCTTTTTCTTATTTCTCCTAAATCTTGTTCTAGCATTCATTTAATCAAACTCACTATGTATGTTATGCATTGTTTTCCTCTCCCTCTTGCCTTTGATCTGTCCTGTGAGTATCAGATTTTCCAAGCTGTCTTTCTTCATTATGTGCCTTAGAAACTGTCCCTTCCTGATGTGAAGTATAAGTTTCCTTTTTGTTTTCATTTTCTCTAAAACTTCATTGTTGCTCACTTCCTTCTGTAGAATCACATTTCTACTGCTTCAAATCTCTTCATCTTTGAGGAGATTGTCTAGCATTCACTGCCATCATGGAGGACTGATGTTATGTAACAGTTCAGTACTCTTTTCTTTGTTTCTAATGAAATTTTAATATTTAGAGAATTCTCTAAAATAATCTATAAACTGACTAAGTAAGGGAAACTATGGAAGACACTAAGTTACACAATTTTTCTGCCTATTAAACAAAAGTGAACTAATATTGTTGACATTGATATTTTTTATGCAATTTATATTTATTTTTATTATGTTTTATTTTGTTTATTAGTTTTTTTATTGTTTATTAATTAATTTTCAAAGGTCTTGATAGGATAAAATATAGTTTTAAGGTATGCTATATTTATGTGTTAAAGTGCTCAATATCAGAGATAGAGATGTATGTATGAACTGATGATTGCATTTAAGCATGAAGCAGACTGTTGCCTTTGGGTGTTGACTTCAGTGTTGACTTATACCAGACTCTCCTGTCCTTTTTGACATATGAGGATCAAACAGCTTGGTCCTTAGAACCAACAGCCAGACTTTTTGCACATATCATTTGATTATAGTGGTGAAGACTTGTGCAGAACCAACCGCACTTTTTTTGGAAGAGCCATATGCAGAGAACTGGTGCACAGTGTGCCACAATTTCTCCAAATGACTCTCCACAGGTTTTGAGTTCAGAGTTGTCCTTCTATTAGACTATTCACTACCCAAGGCTATAGGACCCAGTTTTCTTTCCTGTTAATTACCTATAGCTGGAGGGAGAAGAGGTGGATTCATACTTTTCTCAAGAATATTAACATCTAAGTGAATGCAATGAACTTGACTGTAATTCACACTCAGCTCTCTGAATCCTCAAGCTGAGCTGCTATCCATTACTTCACCGTGCCTCCACTTATATATGCTTATGCGTATAATGTCTGGTTGCTCATTTTCAAGTATGCCCATCTACAAGAGTTGCTAGCTAATATCCCTGTTTTAGTTGCCTACTAAGGCACATTTTTGTTTCTTCAATACCCAAAGAACTAATGTGTGCTTCATTCTGCAACTATGTTGAGCAGACCTTAGTTAAAATTTCTGTTAGAGAGCACACAATCTGTCTTGATTAGTCATTGAACTAAGGCCATTACACTCACAGCCTTGGTCAAGATGACTTGTGATTTCATGTTAGCACAACCATCAATATCTACCAAACAGTTTCATACCCAAAGCTTGGCTGACCTTACAGTATAGTTTCCAGTAACATTCCAAAAGTACTCTGATAGTGTGTCAGAATGAGAAATTGGTGTGCCAATTTTTAATTCCAGTTGAGGGAGTTACATTCACTTATGTACCAATACCCTTGAGAAAAGTAGAACTCAGTCTCTTTTCCCTCTAGCTATGAGTTAAATAGTAAGATTCTTATTTATAAAAATCATTGTCATCTCTCCAAAATTATTCATACAATATTCACTCACAAAAAATGATAATTATTCTTACAAATTGTTACACTGTACCTATGTCCCAATCCATATAAATACATTCAATATACTGTATGTAGTAGTCATTTGTATTTCACTTGGGATTAACCTTGACTCACTTCAGTTACTTACTATACACCACTGGCAAATCTTGTACATTGTTCCTGTTATAAATATTATCGTCCTATTTCCAAAGTTCGTTTTGGTTATTCTTATTCAGTAAACTTTTTCTAGGTTACAACACAAATATGTTTCAGTTTTAAATAACTCACAAAGGGTTGATAACCCAGAAAAAAAATCAATTTCTCAAAATATTACATACCATGATTGTCTTCCAAGATTGATATAATCAAGATGTTAACTCCTTTGAATCTGGTCTCATAATCAGAAAATAAACATTCTAATCCCTTGGCCATTTGGGCAGGTCAACTTGGGAATTGTGATATTGCATTCAATTTAAAAGTTGGTGTTTGACATGTTAAATAATGCCACAAAATAGTTTTTACCAAATTTTAAAGTTTAAATTATTATGTTTAGATTCAAATTCATGGAATTTCATTCTGTTGATCAGTGAAAGCCTTATAGTACAATCCTATAAAAATTTATAATTTACTGAAGCTCTAGAAATTGTATATGGATGAGATGTATAGCACAAGCACATTATTACTAAATTATTATATCAAATAAGACCTTCATTTATTTCAAAGGGAAATTATACTGAACAATTTATTTATATTATGATGTAATATGTTATACAGTGCAGTAGTTTTAGTGCGATTTTCAATAAACAATGCAAATTTAAAACATTTTGTCTTAAAATCTGTGCCCTGCAGTATTATGGTGTTATATACACTTATATCTATTTTTTTTGTTTTTTATTAATTATGATCTAACAAATGATCTAATTTACAATTTCTTACACAGTTTTTACCTATTTAATACAATAAAAAAATTGCATATTTTGCCTGTGGTTATTGTTGGAATTTTGGTTTGAATATATTTTCAATTCAATTTATCTAATATAAAAAATATGACTTTATTTGGATTTATTCTTGAAATAGTAAAATTATGAAGTCAATTTATAAGCAAAAACCTGTAGAAATTAGGTAATTCTGTACATTTTTCAGATAATATTTAAAAGTAAGTACTTAAAAATTGGTAAAAAGTTATAAATCTAATTTTTAGTATCAGTACTTATAACATCAAACTACAGCTTTTATATTTAGTGTAATGTTGATTTTCTAAATCTAAATCAATCTGCTCTACTGGCCATGTGCTTATATACACACACTGCATAATTTTAATATACAGTGTAACCCGGATATAAGAGAGATTTTCTCTGGTCCCAAATTAGAGCCTGTGTTAATGTATATAAAATAGACCAAACCCCGATATAAGAGACTTCTTCTCCGGTCCCGACAACTCTCTTATATCTGGGTTACACTGATTCCTATATTATACATAAGACATTGCATATGCTAATTTTTCTTGAACAAGGAATTAAAATTTTATCTTGCGATTATATTAATTTGTGTGGAGTGAAGAGATTAATAGTCTGGGAATGTTGTTTTTTTTAATTTTTATTAAGCCACAAAGTCTAGGAATCTTTGGATGATATTCTATTAATCTTAACCATATTTTCTTTTCATATTTTATGATTACAATTAATAGAACATAATCCAAAGTTATTTAGACAATATGGTTGACCAGAAACACACAAACCTATCATTTCACTGTGACTTACTTTTCCTGGTAATGGCAACTCTTGATGAAGAAGCAAAATCCCAAGTTAGAATCTCTCACTCACATGCACACACATTTATTAGTATGGTAGTAGAAATTGAAGACCCCCCCCCACAACTGAAAAAGATTAAAAGACTAAATTGCTTTTTGTGTTATACAAAGTATCCTCTATATAATGCAAAACCAAATTACTGTGGAGACTGTTTTTGTTTCTTAGTCTTGCCTCGTAACTGGTAAATGGTTTAATCTGTTGTCGTTGGTGTTACTTGGAGGTAGTTCTAAGCTAATGTCAATAACATGAATTGTTCTAAATTGCTCATGAATTGTTTCCTTTGGTGTTCCCAACAAACTTGTTTGCCATTAATGGTAGAAACTTTGTCAACACTTTTAGATGTTTTGTCTATATAGTCGCGTTGTTGATTCCACATTTTTGGCTGATCCTGTATTAGCTCTCAGAAAATCAAATATAGGTGCGACATCAAAAAAATTAAATGGTAATATTAACCATTTTCCAACAAGAAAACTTTGGCTTTTATTGACTGATCAGTCATTACTGCTTTCAGTTGAAATTTCTAAAATCTTTCTCTTATCGCATTTTCCAGTATTTTCTTCTTAACCTTCTATTTGTAGTAGTGTGGAATGTTAACATCTTGATTATATCATTATTTCTCTTTGCATTACATGTGCTATCCATTTTAGTTGTTGTTGCTGTTGGTAGTCTTCAAGTTCTTTGTTTGTGACCATATAGCACCAGTCCACATGGTTTATGGAAAGCTTGGGTGAATGTACTATTGCATCTTTACACATTTCAATCCCAAATCCTTTTTACATGCATCATTTCTGATGATCATTACCCAGTGAACATTTGTCCAGAATTAAGAAAATTTCCTCAGAATGACATCAGCTGTTTTTGAATGATGGATGGACAAGCATTTTCAGCAATTAAACTAATTAAAAAAAAATGATCATGATTGGTCAAAACTGAAAGAATTCTCTGCTACATTCTATAACTATTTAAAGAAGTTCAGTCAGTCAATTATGCGCCATGCATGATACACGCTTAGGCAATGATGTATCATTCAATACATGACTGACAAGGCAGATTTTTTCCCTGCAGTAGGTTGCCATTTGTTTCTGCAGTAGAGCAGTTGGCCTCCAAGACTATAGAACCTGGTGTGTCCTGCTATTTACCCATAGCTGGGGGGAGAAGAAGAGGATCCATACCTTTCTGATTCCTCACTCCACAGTGCCCTAAAAAAGTTCACCAAAATCAAAACTAAAAGTTTAAAGGAAATAATGCTCAACTTGTCTTTATATAAAATCAAAAAATTATCCACAGATGCTAAATATATAAATATTTTAACAAGAATTAAGATGAGTAGAAGTAATTCATTTAATTACAAAAATATAAAATTTAGCAAATTCAAATGTCTCATTAAAGTAAATAATGGTCAGCTTGTTTATTTATATTAAATCAATAAATTATATGCAAATTCTAAATATATATATATATATATATATAAATATTTTTACAATAATTAAAATATATACAAGTATACC
>CAHIKZ030001680.1:2870000-2940000 GCA_903632075.3 Acanthosepion pharaonis
TTTCCAAACCCCTAAATGTTCTTCTTCCTGTACATCCTGAGTGTTAGGGATATTAAAAGCCATAACCAATATTTAGGATAATTCCCAGTCCTAATATCTAGCTTACCTACCCAGATAATAGCATCAAAAGTCTCTTATAGTCAACATTAACTGCACCAATCAGAAAATAAGAATGTCATGTGTCTTCAGTCATCATGCCTCTCTACATATATCTTTTCTTTATTATCTGATTTAGAATGGCTTCTTGAGAAAGATAGGGCATTATTTTCCCATGTCAGGGGTTTCTCCAAAATTTAGCAAGAGAGCCTTGTCTACCCTGCTACTATACCCATAGCTGTTGGAAGGAATCATACCTTTTCCAAGAGTGTTCGTGTAAAAATGATCTCAGCCATCTTGGATATAATTTGAACTCCACTTGTTGATTCCAGTTTTTACATCAGTAATTATGCTACCCACACCATAAAGTTTCTCTTTTTGCCACAACCTACAATATCAAACCTACATCAGAGTAAGAACGTCTCTGTACATATGATTGATTTGTTTTCTATGGCTTATCAAACATTTACAGGTTATTTAAAATTACAAAATATTTGTAAGAATTCTTTTTTTTTTTTTTTTTGAGACAATAGTGATTTACTGATACAAATTTTACTAATTAACCCATAGCTAGAGGGAGAAGAGATAGATTTATAACTTTCCCAAGGGTATTTGCATGTATGGGAATATAATAAACCCACCTGAAATTGGAACTCAGGTCTCTGATTTAATAATTCAGAGCAATTATGCATTACACCACCCACAAATCCAAGCTTACATCACCAGGTAATCCCAAGCAGTTACTGAACCAGGCTTGACATTGCTTAACTTCGGTGATTGCATGAACATTATATGACTATAAGCCCTACACATATGAGTTGGTTGAAAAGTTCATAGGTTGACCAAGATACTCCTCTAGAATGTGACCAAATGAGGGTTTTTCCACATAGTCCTCCTTGCGGTCCACATTCTATAGGACTATCATTGTTTTGCCACATGCAAAAACACTTGGCTGGAACCAGAATCACAGTGATGATTATGTCATATATGCTGTTGAAAATCTTTTGACCAACAGGATGAAAACGTCTTTGCAAATGAGAACCAAGCAGTATATATGACGTAATCATTACTGTGATTCTGGTTCCAGCCAAGTATTTTTGCATGTTGGTGAAAAAATGATAGTCAAATCAGGAAAATAGGGAGGGTGATTAACCAGTTCAAATGCACAGCCACACATAGCCGCAATTAAAACCAAAGACTTGTTTCATCAGGACGATGTTTCAGTTTGCAAGACAGCTTTGTCAATTTTCCTGGGTATTTGATCTTAATTGACAACTTGCTGAGGCAGTTACAGAAGGCTGAGTACTCTTCATTTGATTGTCTGGTCCTTTTCAAGAAATTCAATAAGTACAATGCCACTTGCATTCAAAAGAACTGAAACCCACTTGGCCTTCTTTGGAGCAGGTGACGATGGGTTTTTCCACCGTATGGAATGTCTCTGGATCAAATACTTTTGAGAAAGTATTCAAGGAAACCAGCTGGATCTCCCTAAAACAATGTCAAGTTTTCCTGTGATGTGATCAGCCTGGTCCACTTTTATTCAGATGTCAGAAGATGTGACACCCACCAATCAGAAATCTTCTTCATGCCAAGTTCATTGGGCTAAACATTCTCAACTCTCTCACAGGTTATGATTGGCTATTTGATTTATAGTCAATCACCTGTCTTCCATCATCACGTGGTGAACACGATCAGTTGATGGTGGCTGTTGCAGGATATCCAGACCTTGGGTCATCTTCAAGACCCTCCCTTCTATTCCTAAATTCAGCTACCCACTTTAGCACTGGAGTATCATCTCTTCATGTAGCAATCATGAATGTCCTTAGGGTGGGGGGGATAAACCCTTTTTCTGTAGGTACTTGATAACACCATAATGCAAAATTTTGTCTATTTTCAAGGGAAGTCATTGATAGTTACTTTTGAAGTCTTCTTTGAAGAGTCATATGTTTACTTTATCTCAAAAGAAACAATGCATTTATTAATAAGGAGAGTTGAAATGCAAGATGTATGTTACCTGTTATTTAACCCATAGCTAGAAGAGACAATATGGATTCAAGCCTTTCTCAAGGTCTTAAGTGCAAAAGTGAATACAAGGACTTGGCCAGAATTTGAACCTGACATAAAAATTCCACTTTCTGCATCAATATCCATTATATTACTTACTGATTTCAAAAAAACTCCTACTGGTGAATTTTCTCATGTTGAGTGAAATTAAGTTGAAGGCTTCACTTCTGGGGGCACCCTTATGTCAATTCCTTTACATTTTATCTTTGTAAACAACCATCACCCCTAAACCAAACTCTAGTTTCTCGTAGGTTACCCAGCAGATCATGGAAGTGAACACTGGCTGATCACTATTTGACATTGTTTATTGTCAGAACTATGATGGTATCTGATCATATGTGAACCACTGACTTGTGTACTTGATCAAAGTAAATATATTTGTCACACACCATCACTGCAGTTCATCTTGCAAGAATCCCAGAATTTATCATCTAATATTGCAATATAAGTGTGGCTAACTACTCCCTTGCTTACCATATGCTTATGAAAGCATTCTTGATAACATTCTTGATAGTTTTACATTATATGATTGTTGGGGCGCACCCACCTTCTAACTAGTAATGGACTGGTCCCTCTTATATAAGTCAGCTCTGGGGAGAGAGTCAGTGTTAGCAGTCCAGATAAGCTTACCCGGTACATACCGTTGGACTATAGACTTTGGATATTGTTTCGTACTAACCAACCTTCGTTCTACTAATCACTCTATTGTTAATTGCTTTTATGAATATACCAGTATTTTCCTCTACAACTGTGTTTGTCTTGATTCATACACCGACACGCGGGAAACTCCCAACATCTCAACAATGATATTGCCAATAAAGAAACTTACAGAGATTGGGAGGGTGTCAGTGTCACTCCACTCACTCAGTGTCTTGTTGGACAATTTTCAAATAAAAAAAATATGTGACAATGTCAGTGAGAGTCACAGATTTCTGTAGGTATCTTTATACAGAGTGAGGCAAAAGTCAGGTACTGTAGGGATAATTTATTAAAAGTATAATTACACATGAAAATTTTATTTAGAAGTTCTTTAATTGTTATATGTGCTATTCAAAATGTCCGCTTTCTTTTACAAAAGAAATTCCAATTCTGTGCCTGATTCACTGACATGTCAGAGAGTTTCCTTTGTCATTTTACTGCAAAAAACAACCAACTAAGTGTACTTTGTAATTTTTCTTCTGTATGCTGTGACCTGTCAGGATATGGCTGTTTATGACTCTCTACAGCTTCCTATATTTTGTTATTCTCAGCAAAACTTGCTGTTTTATGATGCTTCTTTCAGTACTTATTGCTACATCCAATTACTCAAAAGTAGTTTATATGATGCCTTTCTTTGTTTTTTTGCTGGGCTCTGTGAGGGTTAAATTCTCCAAGCCTTCTTTTCTCATTATTTGCTCCATCTCTCTTTCTAATTGTCATGATCATTTTTTTAGTTTCAATTCTCCTTAGAACTTCCTCATTTGTTGCATGCTCTTTCTATGGTATTCTAAGTATTCGTTGGTAGATTCACATTTTAGTTGCCTCTAGTCTATTTCTTTTGTAATTGTAATTATCCAGCAATAGCTATTTCTCCATACCTGCATCACACTTACTATTACTACAGTACACTAATGCAGTTTTTTGATTTTGACATCCCAGAGATAATGAGGCTGTTGGGTATATCACTTAACTCATTCTACATACTGTTCCAGCAAGAGTAAAAGGAAATATCTGGATAGGCAATATATAATGAAACCTACAGAAACCTGTGACTCTCATGTCCATCTTTGTAATTGTCCAGTATTAACTACCATATAGGGGGGGGATAGAGATCACATATCAGAAACAGAGAAAGATGTGCTGAACTGTTATTATTTAATTCCTTGGTATTTTGCCGTCCTGGGTATGACTGTAAACTACATCCATGTCCTGGGTAAGACGATAAATTACATCCAACAGCAAGGCCTCTGATTGGGAGGTTTTGAGAAGCATGGAACCACCTCTTAATTGCTGATGTTCCCAGGTCCATCCTGACCGGGGGTGGTAGCACCTGTTAGGGTCCCAGCTATGGGCAAATAGTTGACACCCAAACTGGGTTCAAAACACTATGAAAGTGTAAAAATAGGTTTTAATATATACCAGAAATATTTTGTAAAAAGAAAAAACCCAGCAATACATTTTTAGAAAAAATATTACCAACTATAGTTTATTTTGAAAGAAAATATTACCAGCAATAAAAATTGGTTGGCATTAAATAACCAATTGAGGTTGATATGCCGTAAAACAAACCAAAACCAACCAAAACACTTATTATTTTGTTTAATATTTAGAAGGTATCCTTTGCTATTTCTCTGTACCTGCATCACACTTTCCGTCAGCTGTTATTACACTATGCTGATAGATAAATTCCTGAATCTGTTTGATTTTGACATCCCTGGTGCATCATTCACACCTTTTTTAGCACAACCATCATTCCACTTATTTACTATTAATATTTAATCCTTTCTTCAAATACTTTGTATTTCTTTATTTTATTTTTCTTCTGAATTTACCATTAGCACACTGCCATCAACATACCATATGTTGTTATGGATGGATTCACTGATAATAAAACCTGGTTAGTCATCTACAACTTTGGCCACAACTTATGAAACTAGAAGAGTTAGAGGATGTTCAAGGGGCAAATGAAGTTTAATTTTCCGTCAATAAATCCCATAATTCTTTCCTCAACATTGGCTTATATCTTCCTCTATATGACTTGGATAAAAAGTATGCCTTTAACTTAAATTACTTAATCTAGTTTATTTAAAGCAGGGGTTCTGAAACTTAATGATACAGAAGAGTCATCATGAGCTAGGGGAGAGATGCTGTCGGACAGAATAAGTCTCATCTCCAGGTATTAAGTCCAAAGAAGCCCCATTAGTAGAAGGACATATACTTACATTAAGTTGGCATTATATTTAGAGATGGGAGGGGGCAAAATTTTTCATTAGGACTCAGCCTCCCAACCCTGGCAATTGGCTTGGCTAGTAGTAAAGTGAGTATAGGATGTGATATTGAACAGCTATCACCTTGCCTGAGTTTTTTTAAATCATTTCACCCCAAGCAAGGCAATAAAGCCACTAGGATGCAAGGGGTTACTGAGTGTTAAAGAATATAAGAAAAATTACTATTAAGGATAGAGAACAAGAATGAAGAAGATAATGATTGACATTGCATTTAAACTTTTGAAGATCAATGCTGACTGGAAGCAAGAAGCCAAAAGAGAGTTCCACAAGTGAGAAGTGGGATAAAAGAAACTGTTAGCATAGTACTAATGGTTATATTTAGCAATTTCAACCTTTACTGCCAATCTAGTACAGTGCTTAAAATAATAGTCTAGTTACCATAGCAGAAAGTTCATTAGAACAATTACCATGAAATTATTTCTAGAAAAGGCACAAGGAAGCTACCTTACGGCAGTGGGAAAGTGACTAAGGCTGAGATGCCAGGTCAGGAACAATAACATTGCAGATTCTTCATTAACATTGTAGCTTTATTATATGAGTACAAAATGTGAACAAAAATATGGTTGTAATTATCTTCATTTGATGTTAATAAGACAAAATCTACTTCCTGTCCTTTGTTTGAACACCATGATGTTGTAGGTCAACTGTTTCACACAATTTTTTCATTGGATGAGTGAGTATCTTATGGAAAGTTTGAGGGACAAAATTACTAAGTATATAATTTAAGGAAAATAATAATGATGTAAATGCTTCCTCATTGACAGCAGAAAAAGGTTTCATATTTGAAACTCTTGATTTAAGGTATATATTTTATAACAACAGAAAGGTCAACTATTACATGGTTTCAAGTGTATTTTATGAGAACATTAGCTGATTCATAGTATGTTTTATGAAGTCAAAATATTCTGCTATTACATAAAAAAGTTAGTTTATTGCTGCTAAATAAACACATTCTAAGTGTGGTAATTCCATAATTGTTGTCAGGGGTTGTAATATTTTTAGCATAGGCTTACAGTGTGTTTACAGCCATATAACTTTGAAACACCAGTTTTTGTTTGATGGTAAGCAACACTGACCCTAGTCAATATTGCTTGGGAGTACTAGGTAATGTAAGCTTAGATGTGAAGGTGGTATGATGAATAAAGCTTTGAATTTGGCTCTCCAATTTCTCATTCTAATTCCTGTAGAATTTGTTACAGTCACTTATATTCTTGGGAAAGGTATGAACATGTGTCCCCCCACAACTCTAGGTTAAATAGCAAGACAGCCTTGGTTGGAAACCAATTTATTGCTGGAAGAATCATCAGCCTACGAGAGTATTCTTCTGTCAATTTACTCAAGAATCAAAAAGAGACATGATAGCTGATGTGTGCATCACATATGCCATCTAAGGAAAGAGTCTTACTGTAAATGTGATATGAATGAAGTTGTTTGTTCCCAGTACTGAATCCAGGGTATTTCTATAACCTTTTCATAACTTGTTCCCAATACTGAATCCTATAACCTTTTCATTACTCGTTCCCAATACTGATTTCTATAATCTTTTTCATTACTCATTCCCAATACTGATTTCTATAACCTTTTTCATTACTCGTTCCCAATACTGATTTCTATAACCTTTTTCATTACTCGTTCCCAATACTGATTTCTATAACCTTTTTCATTACTCGTTCCCAATACTGATTTCTATAACCTTTTCATTACTCGTTCCCAATACTGATTTCTATAACCTTTTCATTACTCGTTCCCAATACTGATTTCTATAACCTTTTCATTATTTCATCCAATCTGTTGAATGATGCCACACATTTCTTCCATTATTTCTAGTGTAATTTTGCTACATCTGAATGTGACTTATTTATTCATTAGAATCCTAATTACTTTATCATGTGCAATATCAAGTTGATTGTTCTATGAAGCTTGCATTCATTCCTACCTATTTTATTTGTCTACACTGAAAATTGATCTAACAGCTTCATTATAAAACCTTTTAATAATTATGATCAATAGAGTCTGTTTCATTCAAACAATAAAATAACACATTTCATACCTTGACTCATTGAGAATGTCAGTGACAGAAGTTTCTATTATTCGTCATTGAGCTGCAATGATGGATTAGTTGACTTGTTTTTTATCTTTTCAATATTTTGCAGGTTATTAAAAGCCAGATAATATTTTTATAGTGTAAGAATTCTGTTGGGTTTATAATAATGATTTACCAATACAATTCCTAATAATTAACCTGTATATAGAGGGTGAAGCAGTGGATTCATAACTTATTTGAAGAATATTTGTGCATAAGTGAATATAATGAACCTGACTGGAATTAGAACTCGACTCTCTGATTTCCAAATTTGATTTGTTATACATTAAACCACTTGCACATCCAAGTTTACAGCATATGGTATCCCCAAGTGGCCATCAATTTAGGTACTGACCAGGCTAAGTGTTACTTAACTTCAGTGATCATACAAGAACCAGTGTTTCAATGTGATATATTCATAAGCTGACAATGATGGAAATTCTTATCATCCATAGGTTAAGGGAATCATATGTTTTTGTCTATTTAATGTGTGGGTGATGTAATGGTTAGCAACTGAGAAAGGGAAATCAGCAAGTTGAATTTGATTGTTGATCTGAGAAAATGGTTGTATACAGCTGAACATTTATAATATACGTACATTTATACAGCTGAACATTTATAATATACGTACATTTATACAGCTGAACATTTATAATATACGTACATTTATACAGCTGAACATTTATCTTATATGGACATCATGCAAGTGGTTCATTTCTGAGCCACTTGCATGATGTCCATATAAGTGTCTAGATCTGATGAGGCTCTTTAGGAACAAGGTCTTGAGTTCTTAGGTTAATATTTTGATTTTGGACAAGACTACCCCTACCACAACCTATCCTGTGTTCCTTTACTCCCATTTCAAGTTTCTTATAACTCATCTATACATCAAGATATTTGAAATGTTTAGAATTTATTCATCCTACAATTTTTTTATGAAGGATTCAAGGCATTTGCCATCTCTACTCTTGTTTCAATTTCAGACAAATGCCTCTAGGAAATGTATAAATCCATCTCTTTTCCCTTTAGCGACTGATTAAATCACAGTAAAGACTGAGTTTCTCTAACCTTCAGTAGAAGTTATTCTGAAAGAAAGTCTAGTCTGAATTCCAAACAATGGAGAAAGCTATGGAAAACTATTTCACTATCTATTACAAGATGTCTTTGCAGTTCTCAGATAATGAATCTGGAGGGTTTTGATTTTTGATATCCAGAATGGACAAGGCATTAAAAAAATGTGTTCATAAGAAAGTGTTGTTATTTGTAATGTTTATTAAAGTTTACATATATCTACTAAAGAGAGAGCATTCATACATTATAATAAATATCATTATTGACTCTTTATAGAAGAAAAAGAAATACAATTGAGTTTCAGTTATTGATTAAATTGAAATGCTTTCCATCATCTTTTTATTTTAATTTTATTCTTCCTTTTTTCATTCTTTTCATTTTTCCTCTTTTTATTCTCTTCATTATTTCTATTTTTCTTCTTCATCTTTTCATTTTTTTATTCTTCTTTTTTCATTCTTCATGTCTTTATTCATTTATTATTCCTATTTTCATTCTTTTTATTTTCATTCTTCCTCTAATTCCATTTTTCATTCCCTTCATTCATTCTCTTTTTATTATTCCTATTTTACATTATCTCATTATTCCTCTTTTCTTTTACATTAATGTATTTTTCTTTTCAATTTTTATTCTTTATTATTATTTGATTTTTCATTCTTCTTTACTTAATTATTTGTTTTTACCTTTTTCATTTTCTTCATAATTTTATTTTTTCATTATGCCTATTCGGTAAGTATTTTCATTGAAAAAGAATTGTTGCCCTTTGTTAAAGGTAAATTCCATTGCAAGCTTTTTTTTTACCCCCATTCTGTAGATCTGAGTGATTTTTTTTCAACAAATCTTCACCCATAACAACATTATCACCTCTAATTTTTAGAACAAACAACAAGAACCATTTTTTTTTCTTTTTTAAGCCTTTTGTATTTAATTACTTTATTTTTCATTTTGTGTGTTACTTTTTTTTTCAATTTTTATTCTTAATATTCTTACTCCTTTATGATGAAATTTCTGTTTTTTATTCTTCAAACTCTTCCAATATTTCATATTCTAAGTGACTGACTATTGCTGATATTACATTTCTCCCTTGAATGCAAATTATTTCAATTGATAGTTTCCATATTTTTTTCATGATTTATTGAAATAAATTCCCAGTTGAAGGATATTTATATTTTACCTTAGGCTGTTATGTCTTCTCCAAGATCAAGGTGCCTATCATCTTGACATAGAATATATTGAGGGTGGCCTTCTGGAATAGAATCAAATCCCAAAAGTAATTATTTCTCAAAGACAGATGAGGCAAAGAAAAGTGTTAAGAATAGAATTTCTCGATACAAAGTGATGTATGTGTTTATAACAGAGTATGTATTTCTTGTCATGTACATATGTGTATTAGCTTAAGATATATATATATATATATATATATATATATATATATATGCATCCTTCATGCACAACCCAATCTTCAGGTGCCAAATTTTGACTGACCGTTATGTAATTTAACTTTTAATAAAAACATCTGGTTATCACAATGTTGGCACATTTATATATTATACTGGGATTACAGTTTCTTAATTTTAAAAATATATTTGGCATTTAAAATAAATGAGATTTGTATATATATATATATATATATATATATATATATATATATATATATATATATATATATAAAATATTTTAGAGTTGTAAATATTAATTTTTATATTAAGCATAAAGGAAGATTACTTTTCTTTTTTAAAAAACAAAACAAACCATAATATATATTAAAAATGAATCTGATCAATGTATTTAAGCAGATTTTTGTTTTTATGCCTACATGTAACCATCAATTCATTTCTCTTGTTTAATAAGTTAAAGGTAATTTAAATGTGTCAAGATAACTAATTTTTCAACAAAACATAACATAAATTATATCTATTTTCTTACTCATTGTATGATTTGGTTCTTGCTATAATATTCCAGGTGATAAAAGGTGTATTACCATCATTCTTTAATTGCCAGAAATATTTAGATACAGAGCAGCGCTTTTTTGTATTTTATATTGCATAAAATCATTTGATGTTTGTAGAAATGAAATTTCCAAGTATTTTCAGTGGAACCAAAGCCCAGAGAAGCAGAGAGAAAACAGTAATGTGACTGGGTGGCAGAATAAGGACAAATAAGGATGTTAAAGAGTCAAAAGTAACTGAATGCAACAAAAAAAGAAGTTGTGGAGAGCCGTGATTGCTTATATCCTGAATGCATGTGGTACATAAAAGATCACTTGTATTAGTGAGTACATGCATTTTGTTTATGGGTATTTAAAACTGCATATTTTCAGTTTTTCTGCTTGGAAAGATATGTTTGCAGCTGAGTAAGTTTATTTGCATATTCTCCCAGTGATAGGATTAATTCTGTGTTTCCCTAAAACATTTAACCCTTTGAAACTTGACCCCCTGACAAGTATAAATGAGTATTGTTTTTGCAAGTAGGGATCATGTTTTTTTGTACACATACAGAATGTACAAAATGTTATTTTTACATGAAATTTTAATTTCACTGCTTAAAAATCCATGTGAACATTACATCATTACTTTTATCTGTATGTACACAAAATTTATTAAATTTTATATAAAACTGCTTTCAGGGTATATGTTATATATATAATACTATATTTAGGGTATATATTATTTATATAAATCTATTTTCAGTGTATATTTAAAAAAAAAACTCCCTTCAAGGTATATGTATAAACTGTGATATGAAATGCAAAAAGATATCGTGTTTATGCTTGGGTTCCATTCCCATGCTGCCCCATTTTATAGATGTTATATAGAAATTAAATAACCTGTATTCCTAAATCCAAAACATCTGAAAACTGAAGCATTTCCAGTGCCAAGAATTTTTGGTAAAGAATTCTCAACCTGTATTAATATTTAACATAAATATACTTTAAAAATTTTCCCAACATCTGTGGGTAATACCAATTTTATTGTGAAGACATTCATTTGTATCATAATATCTGACATAATGTAATAATTCTAGGATAGATCAATTTATTATTTAATAACAATAGAAATCCAAACCCATATTTTATGTCCAGTAGAAATGTATATTGATATTTAATATAAATATACCTTGAAAATTTCCCCATCCTTGTTTACGGGATATCAATTTTATTATAACATTGACTTACATAATAAAATCTGACATAGGATATGTAAATGCATTCATATCCTTTCTTAATTAGTACTTAAGTCATTTTAATTCGACAGCATTTTTTTTCATTTTACACCTCTTTATTTTTTTTGCTTTATGTAGTTGAGCCAACCCAGACTTAAAAAAATAAGATGCTAACTTAAAATTTATTTTTTAATCTATTGGCACTTTTAATTGGAATCTCTTTCTTCTACCACCACTACTACTCATCCCTGTTTGCCCCTCAACTCCTCCTCCTTGTTTACCCCACAACTCCTTCTTTTCCCTATTTTCCCCTCACAATTCCTTTTCCTCCTCCCTGACCACCTCACAATTCCTCTTCCTTCTCTGTGACCCCCTCATAATTTTTCCTCCTCCCCTATAAGCCCCTCATAATTCCTCCTCCTCCCTGAACCCCCCCACCCTCACCATCTTAATATATGATGGACATTTTCCCAGCCATAAAAGAAGCACAGGCAAAGCTGTTACTTTCACCAATATCCACCAAAAATGTCTGTCTTCCCATTAGACCAGAAAACATGGAAGCCAGAAAAAAACAAATATACGGCAAGAGTTTACGAAATAATTTAAAAACTTTTTTATTTGTTGAGCTATGATAGGAAGTACTATCTATCTATTATTTATTATAATTTTTTTCATTTTGACAAAAACAATTTACTCACCACAAAGATGCAACCTTGTTTCAGTGCATTTAGTTGCACCTCGACTGGTGAGAACCAAAATGGTTATGAACAATTCTGTTTGTAAGCAGGCTGTACATGAGACACAACTTCCTTTTTTCTATTTGTTTGAAAAAAATTTAAGACGGGACATATAAGGATAAAAGAAAGATAAGAAAGGCAAAAGGGGTGACAGAGTGCAAACGATAGTGATTGTTCATAGCAGTTTGGTGAAGGATTGTTGAGGTGTTAAGGTTATGGCTCAACCTGAAAAATTTTTAGATTGGCAGCAATGGTCAAGGGTTTAGGCACAGCACTTTCAAGCCTCCTAAGAGTGATGGGTGGGGAAGGGAAGGTGAGAAAAGGAGAGAATAAGACAATGAAGGAGGGATATCTTAAGATGATGGCTGTAATAGTAATTGGAAATGCTTTTGGCAACTTTAAAACAAAGCCAGATTTGAATTGTGCATATTTAGACTGGAGTTATTGCTACTTGTTTCATAATCAATGAATGTATTTTGTAAATTAATAAATTAAGAGGTGGAGATTTTTTTTCTTAGTATTAAAAAAACCCAAATCTTACTTATTATAAAACGCAGATTGTGTGTGTGTGTGTGTGTGTGTGTGTGTCTGTACGTTTATATATTGGATTGGATTTCCTACATTTTTCAACCGATTTCAACAAAACTTCACAGGACTGCATAAAATTACCTTGTGGTGGTTGTGACAGTGCCAAAAATTAGAAAAACACAATTGTTTTTGCACAAAATCAATTTGAAAACATGATAAAACACGATTCTGTCGCCAGAATGAAAGGGGGACAACTCATATAGTTATACTTATAAAACCCAGGTGTGTGTGTGTGTGTGTGTGTGTGTTCATTTATATATGGGATCGGATTTCCTACATTTTCAAACCGATTTCAACATAACTTCACTTTTTTTTTTGGCAGGTAGTGTTTCTTATTATCTTGCACACTTTTTTTCTTTTATTTTACATTCAGAATGCTTTAAAAATTCCATTTACAAGACAATTGTTTATAATAAAATTTATTCAATCGATAGACTCATAATGATTGAAAACAATGTTTTTGTTTGGGTTTGACCAATTCGTAAAAAAAAAAAAAACTAATTAAGACATTGTTCATCAAACTTAAAAAATAATCTTTTAAATTTTATTTTTCAGTCTTTTTTCGATACTTGAATCTCACTGTTACATCAATTGGCAAGGCTCTAGCTAGTAATTATATATTCAAAAGTTTTAGTTCCGAATTTAAGATATAAGTAGAAAGGTATATAAAAGTATGGGATGTTAATATAACTTTAAAGCAAATTTTGACCTATTGTCAGACTGTATTAGAATAAGTGTGGATGTAAATAAATTTATCTGATACTATTACTAGTATTATATATGTGCAAAAAACATTTTAAGAATCATCATCTAAGATAGATTAGTAAAAAGGTATATAAGACGGTAGAAAGTATGTCAAAGGAGGTGAGTTATAATTTTAAATGTTTATGGTTATGGATTTGAAAATTTAGCAAGATTCTAATGTTAGATCTTTAATATGCCTACAAAAAATGGCGGTTTCAAATATTTGATTTAATAATTGTCTGTTGTTCAAAAACTTAATAATACATATTTTTTTCTGCAAACATAAAAAACAAGATTCATTCAGAGATTTGCAAGTCCTGGCTTGTTTTAGGATTTTCCATTTAACCTTAGGTGTTTTACTTTCCTCCTTCAGTTTCCAAAAGTGTTTAGAAAGTGAGGTCATATTGTATTTGCTTATATTAGTAAAAAAGGATATGTGATTGTAATATCAGTCCTTAAAAAGTCTTCTAGTGGATCCCACATACAATTTAATGTCCTTGAGGTTCTCATTTGATGAGATGGAACATGCATATATATATATATATATATATATATACACAATGGATTTTGTGAGGCACCTGTTGATAATGGACATTGATTGGGGATTCTACAATTACATAGCTTGGTTACATGGGGTATATTAGAATTTGTGTCTGTGTTGCATTTATTTTCATTATAAAGTCTCAATATTCTATTGTTGTGTGAATTAGTAATTTTATCTAGATTTCTAGAACACCTATAACTAATTTTGAGAGTATTGCAGTTGAAGATTTGACTTAATTTACTATTCGTAGGAAATTGTTTGTTAAGTAGATTTAAAAATTTGGGTCCCAATTTCGTACAGACTAATTTGTTGAAAGGAAGAGCATACCAAATTATTTTCCTTTCTCCGTTGTTGTTAGAGTAACTATAATTTTCTATATATTTAATTTCAGAAGATCTGTAGCTGCTGTCAGTAAGGATTTTGTTATAAAATATTTTGTGTTTATCAGATATTTCTTTGGTAAAAGAGTATTGATGATGGGATATGCTTAATAACCAGTACTAGGTGATTGGAATTAGGATTTATATAAATGGGGTTAGCATTATTTTTCAAGAAAGGTTGGAAATTATTAAGGGCTAAGTTTAAGGTTACATCTAAAAAGTCTCTTGTTTAATGTTAGAATTAATTCTAACTTTGAGGTGTAAAGATTTAAACAATCTATGAATCATTTACTACCATCAGGCCATCATCCCTATAATTCCCTATATTATTTAAGCTAATTTCATTATGTGCAGTTTGTACAAAATAAATAATCCAACTAAGTCAGATGACTCAGCAGAATCCAGCGATCTCATAGATACATCAAAGTTTTCATCTGAGTTCTTTATCTATTGTTCATTAGTGTTGATTATTATTGATTTTCTGCAATTTAGGATGATGCCAATTTCATCCTTAGAAATATTGAAATAAAATTTGGCAAACTCCAAAGCGATTTCAAAAGGTTTTTGGATATGGATGGATAGAAGTTCACAATGTTAAATTGGATGAAAGTACTGTTGTTTTTGTTATTGAGGCCTTTAAACCAAACAATCACTTTTGTAGTGCTGACCCATTGGATGAGGCCTAGCTGCTTCTTAATCTGTTTGTTTATAGATTCCAGGACCGTTTTGCTGCTTCTCCCAATTTCAGACTTAGTTGGGTTGATAATCCTTGTAGGTAGTTTGCTTAGAAAATCAGGTTTATGGTCTTTGAGTAGAAAGCACGTTTCCCCAGTCAAAAATTTGGGCACCCTATTGCTGATTTTCAGCTTCTTGTCCAATGTGTTGATGATGTTTACATAATTATACTTATCAGTATCTACCTTCTTGTAACTCTTTGTTAAATCCTTTTTAACCAAGTTGTTTTAATCCTTTGGATCAAGTTTATAAAAATTTACAGTCTTATCCGACTTTACAAATATTTGGTTTGAGTGGCTGATTTGTCTGACCACCATGTCTAAGTGTTTTTGTGGACGCTAATATTATTTATGATATCAAAAAGATCCATTTCAAATTTTTGTAGCTGGTTGATGAGAGGTGTTGTTTTTAAATTTTTAAATCCATACGTATCCAACTTTTTGGAGATTCTTGTTTTTTCCAGTCATTAAGGAAGAAGTAGGCTCTCCATCTTATTCTCCTGATTAAGTCTTCAGTTTTTGTGATTAGGTTTTGAAGGTACCCCTGTTTGCTTGAGATGGGAATATTCTTCAGCGAAATGCGGAAATCGATTTTGTCCATGTTTTTAGTTTGAATTGTTAGCAACAGTGCTCACCATTAATAGGAGTGGAATATCCAAATGTAATAGGAATGAAAATAATGTATGAATTCTAACATTCACAGCATTAATTCAAAAGACGGCTCAATACCAAGAGTAGAACAATAATTATTTATTGTAATTTTTTCATATAGACAAAAACAATTTACTCACTACAAAGATGCAAACTTGTTTTGGTTCTTTTAGTTGCACCTCGACTGGTGAGAACCAAAATGGTTGTGAACAATTTTGTTTGTAAGCAGGCCACTCATGGAATGTAATTTCCTTTTTTCTATTTGTTTGAAAAAAATAAAAAAAAAACATTTTAAGAGGAAACGTATAAGGGTAAAGAAAAGATAGGAAAGGCAAAAGGGTGACAAAGTGAGACTATATATATATATATATACACTAGATCAACATCTAGGTCCCATCCATTTACTGTTGAAATAGCTAAATTCAACTACTACTTCTGCAAAAATTTCTTTGCTTGCACTTACTGCCTGTGGAACTCCCTTCTGTTTACTTGCTTCCTTGATAACTGCAATCTTCAACAATTTAAATACCAAAATACCATGTTAATTGTCATCTTCTGCCTTCTTGAATCCCGTTCATCTTTTGTTTTTTCCTCAATCCTCCCTATACTCATTCTTTCTTTCATTAACCCCCTGCATACTAGTGGCATTCTTGTCTTGCTTGGGGTGAAATGATTAATATATATATATATATATATATATATAGTTGGATTGATGTGAGTTTGTGAGCCTGAGTTTCACGCTTTTGCGATCATCAGACTATATATATATATACTAATAGTAATACTTATTTGAAAAGACTTTGGATAGCTCAACTTGTAGGTATGTCAAAACAAAATGGTGCCCCAGGAAAAAATTAGAACTAAAATAAGAAAGAACTAAAAACATCAGAACAGGTTGGAAAAAAATCATCCAATGCTTTAAGTCTTTAAACAACTTACCCTGAAGATCCATTTAGGTGAAACCTAGATAGGTTTTCATGGCTCCTTAGGATTTATTTTAGTTATATATTGAAAATTGTAATATTTTATCATTATCATAATACTATTCTCTTTCTATCAGTATCTGGTTCTCTTATCATATGTTTACTCCATTATATATTCTTAATTTATGTAAGGAACCAGGTGAAACTTTTCAATATATATTGAAGACTTTTATATAAAATAATATATATTTTGTTATTGATTGATTTGTGTGCACTTCTCATATTCAATAGAAATCAAATCTCATTCTAACTAAAATGTTATTGATTTATTTCTGGTTACAAAGAAAATCCAACAATATAACATGGTGTCCCTATTTAGTTACAAAGTGCAGACACTGAAGATGTTTATTCTAAATGAATGACACAAATACAAGGATTGTTTTCAACTATTATTCATGAAATTTATATCAAATTATTCATCCAGTATTTTTCTTTCCTTCATTTCTTTTTAATTTTCAGTTATTTTTTTTCTCTGCTATTATTTTTGTTTCAGACTTTTTTTTCTGTCCTGTTAATTTCTTTTCAGACAATTCTTTCTTTTTTATTTTATTCTAAAGTCCTTGGTATTTTTTCTCTTAATTCTTGTTTTTTTTTCTCAATATGGCTTCCCTCATTTTGGGTTTGTTTTTCTGCTTCCTGGCTAAATTAATTTTTTTAACAAACTGATTAGAAATCACATAAAAGTGGGGGCTATATTCAGTGAGTATTGATAAAATTTATATCAAATTATCCATCAACAAGAATACTTCTTTTTTTTTTTTTTGTTTCCTTTCATTCTCTATCTCCATATTTTTATTCTTTTACTTTGTTGACTTTTCTTAATTTATTGTTTAGCTTTTTTTTCTATTCAGTCTTTCTATCAAAACTTGCTGTTTTTTCTTCAATCATTTTTTTTTTGTTTCTTCTCATATTGTTACCTTTCTTTATTACATTCTTCCTTGGTTTATTATTTTTTCTTAAGTCTGATTCTTTCAAATTCCTTCATCTTTTATTTATTTTTCTTAGAATTGTTCAAGCAAAAACCTTGTAACTTCCTCCTCACAACTTTTTGAATCATTTCACTTTTACAACTTCCCAATGTCTTACCACCATTTTAATTTTAATAGTGTTTTTCCATTTTTTTTCCATTCTATTCCTCATTGTTTAATATTCCATGACAAAGTTTAAGGTGTCCAGAATTCAGTGTACAACAATATACACATTTATAAATTTTCTATTATTAATCATAACTGACTTGCAGTCATCTTTGCCATTCCACTTATCTCTTTGAATTTTCTTTTGTATCTCTTTTAGTCTTCAATTTTTGCTCATTTTTGACTTATTACAGTGTAACCCGGATATAAGAGAGTTGTCGGGACCAGAGAAGAAGTCTCTTATATCCGGGTTTGGTCTATTTTATATACATTAACACAGGCTCTAATTTGGGACCAGAGAAAATCTCTCTTATATCCGGGTTACACTGTAGTCTATTCATTTGTGTTTCATCTTCCACTCAAACTATTTTCTTACAGACACCCTTTCAATACCTTATCCCAACTAAGTCAGAATTGAACACAGGCTGTTTACAAAACTTCTTTCATAAAGACATCCATTTCATCTCCTAGTTATGTAAATATTTTGAAAGAGTCAGCTATTGTCATAAAGTTGCTGCCAACTAGCATAACTAGTGCAAGGTGGAAAACTCTATCACTAGGCATTGCCAGTGCAAGGAAATAAAAAAGACACCAGTTCGTATACTATTTATGAGGGAGGATAGAAAATTTATCTTCCCAATCCACTTTCAAAAATCTGATCATGTTTTTTTTTATTTTAAACGTTTTTGATCAGGCTGAGAACTTTTCAAAATCCTCTTATAGTAAGATGTACAACTTGAGTTGTAAATCTGATAGGTTTGATAAAGTCAAATTGGCAAAAGATCATAAAAATGACCTTCAATCTGTTGTTAACTGGGGCAAGAAATGGCTTGTTAATTTTAAATTTAAAGTTACTGAGTGTTAGAGAATATGAAAATAAAACAACATTGTTAAAGAGAGGGAACAATAAAAGAAGAAGAATTAAGAAGACAGAAGATAATGACTGACATTGCATTTAAATTGTTGAAGATCAAATTCACTGGGAAGCAAGGAGCTGGAATAGATTTCCATAAGCAAGAAGTGTGATGGAAGAAACTGTTAGCATGGAACTCTTGCCATTTCAACTATTAAATGATGAAACCTTTCTTCCAATCTAGTACCGTGCTTAAATTCATAAAATGTAGAAAAGTCAGTCAGTTATGTGCCATGCGTAATACACACTTAGACAATCATGTATCTTTCAATACATGACTGACAAAGCAGATTTATTTTCCTGCAGTATGTTGCCACTTCTTTCTGCAGTAGACCATTTGCCATCCAAGACTACAGAACCTGGTCTGTTCTGTTATTTGCCCATAGCTGGAGGAGAAGAAGAGGATTTGTACCTTTTCCAAGGGTATTAGCATGTAAGTGAATGTAATGTATCTGAGTGGAATTTGAACTCAGTTTTCTGATTCCTCAATCAGATCTGCTATCCATTACACCACCGTGCCTCTTCTAAAATCTAGGTACCATAGAGGAAAGTTCAGTAGAACATTTACAAGAAAATGTTTATACAAAGGTCACAGGGAAGCTAGATTATGGTGGAAAGAATGTAACTGAAGAAAAAAATGCCAGGTCAGGATCAATAACATTGCAGCTTCTTCTTTGGATTTTATCAAGAATCTCTATATACCAGAAGCAGACCAGATTTGGCAGCAATATTCAGATAAATTTCTAGTTGGTCTGCACAGATAAATATTTTGGGTAAAGTGTTTGTTTTAAATTTTTTTTTTTTCACCCTAAGCAAGGCAATAAATCCACTAAGAAACATGTTAGAGAATATAAGAAAAAAAAAACCTATTAAGGAGAGAGAAAACAAAAAGAACAAGAATTAAACAGAAAATAATGATTGATCTCCAAAAATTTTAAATTCAGTGTCAAAGTTCACTGGGAAGAAGAAACTGTTAGCACAGAATTTACGGTTACATCTCTTGCCATTTCAACATTATAATGATGAAACCATATTGGTAATCCAGTACTGTGCTTAAATTCATAAAGTCATGGTACCATAGATGGAAGTTTATTAGAACAATTATATGAAAATATTTATAGAAAGGTGACAGTGAAGCTATGTTATAGTGGTAGGAAAGTGACTGAAGACAATATGCCAGGTCAGGACCAATAACATTACAGATTCTTCTTTAGATTCTATCAAGAATCTCTAAATGTATAGCAACAGCACCAGCTAGATATGGTAGCAATATTCAAAGCAAGGCTGGTGAAAACCTCCAAGAGTTACTCATAGCACCTTCTTTCCATTGACTTTTAAGTCTGCCATTCATCCTTGCTTTGGATATTGCTGCCACATGAACTCACAATCACTATGTCACCCGATTCACAAACCAGCACTTTTACCCATTGTCTGATTGACAGTGGCCTAGTGAGTAAAAGTGAGTTCAATCCCTGGGTTGGGCAGTGTGTACTTGCATTCAGTGGAAATAGTTGAGCAATAACTGAACAGTACTAAATAAAATAAGAACTGGATGATATCCCTAGATATGATCAGTGGAACTAAGAACAGTTTACTCCTGTAGATTAAATAAAGGGTTCAGTTCAGAATTCTCTTTATATTACCCAGATCAATATAAACTTGAGGAAGGCCAGTGGGAATCATAGCCAAAATGTTGTGATAAAGACAACAAAGAGATGAGGACAACAGTCTGAATATAAATAGTGTGAATATTATAAAGGTAGTTTTGGTAAAATTACTGTACAAGTTACCTAAATTTCACATATAAAACCCAAGAGATATTTTTTAGTTGTTTTTTAAAAATCATATGTTAGTGGTGACAATCTAATTTGATTAAATTAGTATTATTATTTTCTATTTATTAATTTCATATCTTTGTGTTATCCGCATTGATACAAAATTAACATGTAGATGTGTGATTGGTCAGTTTAAATTAAGATATACTTTGTGATTTGATTGCCTTCTTTTTTTTTTCCTTTATCATTTTCATCTTGTAGTCTTAAAAAAATGATAATGTCTTAATAAAACTGCCCTTTGTAACATAGGATAACATTTAAAAGAAAAAGAACTCGGAGACTTTGTGAACCAATCACTTCAAAGTAAAAAAAAAAGTTCTGACTTTATCAGTCACTGGTATAAATTTTTTGTTTTTTATCATAACAGTATTAACTGAAAAATAGCATATTTCTTATCATACAATGCGTATTTAAAGAAAAAAAAGAAAATTAAAAAATCATATACTCCAAAAGTTGGGCTAGCAGTACTAAACTGAAATCGGAACATCACTGTTAGATAAGTCCCTTAATGACCCAAGTATGAAATATAAATGAATATATATGATTTAGGTTTGCCCCTTTCACACTCCTCCCTGATCTTATGATCAGGAGTAGAGATTTATCCTTTGTTTCCTGTTTTTGGTTCCTTTAAAGTCTAGTTTAACTCTATACTTCTAACATTTCCTCCGTAACTCTGAAATTTTATTTCCTATTTATTTTTTTCTCAATAGGAGTAGATAGGTTCCTCTTAATCTGTTTTACCCTCGTTCCCAGTCATTTGAACAGAAGTAGAGCTTTATCCTTTGTTTCTTGTTTAGGGTTGGGTTTCCAATTCCTTCTAAAATCTTTTTCATTCTCTTTCACTCTTAGTAACCCCTTGCATCTTAGTGGTGTTATTGCCTTACCTGGGGTGAATTGATTAAAAAAAAAATCATTTGTTCAGATAGTGGACACATTGGAGCACTCCATTAAATACCTGATTCCTACTGCTATCCTTTGATATTACAAGAGCTAGATCAGGCCAAAATGGAGTACAGCTGCCATATATAGGCAAAAACTTCCCAGTCATCATTCTTCAGTCTCAGTAGAGTCCAAAAGCATCTACATGTCCTTGTGGGTAATGAATTATTTTCTACCTTGCAAACTCTTTCCTACAGATGAAAGTTAACAAGCCTCTCACTATTTCCATTGTAAGTGCTCAGACGAATTACATTCCTTATTTCCACCAATTCTAAGACCCACCATACCATGCAGATTGTAATGAACTACCCTCATTCCTTTCATATTTCATTGGTGAGATGTAAATTCCACTTGGACAGGTTCTTCCCATGAACTGATACTTTGTAGAACTACTAAGAGGATGCTTCCTCAATCAATAAAATCTTATCATGCGCTAGTATAGAATTAAGTGTTATCCCCTCCACATATTACAATAAATCATGTTTCTTACTCTATAAGTCTCTACCTCAAATATACTTCCTTGGCTAAGTTAACTATATACCATAAACAGTTTGAAAAATCTTGTGAATTTTAAAATTTGTAAGTGAAAATGGTCATTAAGTATCTTAATTCCAATTGTACGAGATATATATATATATATATATAACTGTATATGCTCTCAGAAATCCAGTTGAGCTCTCTAGGGAAAGGGTTTTTTTTAAAAAAAAAAAAAAGAAAACTGATTCCTACTGCTATTAAGCATTACTCTTCAAGTAAATTAAATTGAGTTCTCCGAGCTACTGGCGAGAAAAATGTTAAAATTTCCTTCTTTTCTGCCATGCGATGATGGCCTAGAGGTAAGATATCTGGCTGATGTTGAATCAGTTGGGTTTCGATCCCAGTTTGAAGCAATCAAATGTCTAGCCACACTGAGGATCTGCGATACAGCAAAACAGTCTGTCTGTAGATATAATTTTTCCATACATACATACATATATATATATAGATATAGATCTACATGAGATCAGCCAATCATGCTACTGTAGTTTCAAACTTTTGGTATCTTTAGGTGATCTGGGGTAAATAATTTCCTAATGCTTTATTATTTAAAAATAAATAAATAAACGCACAACATGAAGTGTAATACAAGGGAAGGAGAAAAACAAGGGTATTGAAATTGTATCAAAGTGGGGTTATATGAAATGTACAAGCTTTCATTCTGGTTCCAATGAACTCAAAAAGAATTTTTTGTGTGCAGGCATCATGACATTATTTCTGATCTTTCATTCAGAAAGTTTTACTGCTCTGGATTTAACAATATTAACATTTCTTGAAATCAAAGGAGCAAGATCAGCTGATCCCCTAATTTTTTCAAATATAAAAGCTCTCCATGTTAAATTTTTATTTTATTTTCTTTATACAAGTATTGAGTACATTTTAATACTACTGTTTCCTGGTCTAATTCAACTCTGACCAATAATTTTTTTTTATAATATATATTATAGGTAATAAATCCATTGATATATAATCCAAATTGATCATAGTAATATAAATTATTAAAACTGATTCACAAAAAGAGCTTAATGTATTTATTGTTACAGAGCAAAAATTTAATACACAATAAAATCCAAAATTACCTTATATGGGGAATAAGCTTATTTCAACCAATGAAAAAATAAAATTCATCAGTCTTATTCAACTTCAGGATAAACTGAGTTCATGTCAGAAATAGAAATTTAACTTTGAAAGCTATAAAATAAAAATAATAAAAAAATGCCGAAAAACTAATACCAAGTTTATCTATTTCAATGTTTCAGTCAGACGAAAGGCACAAAGAAGTGGTCAGGGGAGAGTGGAAGGTATTTGTCTTAAAGGGAAGAGTTTTTATAAAATTAAACTCGGATATTAACCTTATGACATTAAACTGGGGATAATTTAAAACTAAGTGAGGAATAAAAAGGAGTTTAAAACCCTTTAAAATATATAGATAGTGTTATATCTAAAAATACAAATTCATACTTAAAAGTACAATGTTACATTCTAAAAACAAGTTATATTTAAAAATAAGATATAATTAAATAAGTTATATTAAAAAAGAATGAGATATAATTAAATAACTTATATTTAAAAATAAATTATATTTAATAAAAATAAATAGGTTATATTTAAAAATAAAAATATGATAAAAAAAATAAATTATATATTTAAAAATAAAGAAATAAAATAAGTTATATTTAAAAACAAGTTATACTTAAAAATATAAAGTTTATATTAAAAAAAAAACAACCTCAAAATATATAGAAAAAGAGATGTAAGTGATAAAAAGAAGAGTTCTTAGAACGGGACAATTTATAAGATAAAATTATAGTGTAAAGATGGGAATACATAAATTAGAATTAATTATACATTTGAAGTGAAAAATGGTAGCTAATTAAGTATATATATATACATATATATACACACACACAAAGAAGTTTGAAGTTTGATTAAAGAGAACTAACAAGGTCTATCTGTTTAATTTTTTATTAAGGCATTGAATATTGTGCTCAAAGTTATGGATAAACTGCCTTTTCATCCTGTTTATAATTAGGGTGCATTTGCTTACAATGGAATAAATTAATAGTGTGTGTATTCTTGTTTGCATCAGGGAAGGGTCTGACCTCACTTTTTCTAAATTTTATTAAGGCTAATTTTATTTGCTCATCAACAATGTGGTTAGGGAAATCATTATTGATTATGGTTTGTTTAATATTCCAAAGTTTCTTATAGAATATATCCAAAGAAGAGATTGCTTGTTAAATCATGTTTTTTATAACAGCTATTTTGTATCTGTGAGGACGTTCACTTTTGTAGTTAAGTAAACATGAGTTTCTGCCAGTGGGATTTTTATAAAGTAATTAAAAACATATTTTACTAGTACATATCTCAGTCAATGATCCTAACAAATTCTACAATTTATCGTCTATTACAAAAAGTTTAAAACAACTAACTTAATTATTACCAACAACATTGGGCCTCATAACCCCCACCACCCCCATCTAAAAAACACCACTGAATACTTACATTGGACACACATATACCACACTCTCTTGCAAACTGACTTGTCATAACTCAGTGTAGTCTGTGCACACATTGACCAGCATATCATGAATGATCAAAATACAACTATCAACATAAGATAAATATTAGTAGAAAGCACCAAAATACTGTATAGTACCCATACAAGGAAAAACTCAAAAAAACAACACACATGAAATAAAATATCATTCACCTCAGCACATATAGCAAAAATTTAGTTCATGAAATAAAATTATATTCTTTTCTTGTGGCCTCATTCCACTAGCTGTTAGAAATGTCATACTAGTTCTGTTCTCAAAGAATACCAGCTAAAATTCTAACTACCACATAGACACCACATTGTTTCTTGATAATGACTGCAAAATTTGAAATTACTTGAACAAAAAACAACAAAATGTGAACTTCGGACAGTTCATCCACAACTTTGGGCACAATATTCAACACCTTATCCGAATATTGGAAAAATATTATAAAGAATTAAACAGACTTTGTCAGTTCTTTTTAATCAAACTTGTTTGGATGAATACTTGCTGCCTAATACCTTTTATTTATTTATATATATATATATATATATATATATATATATATATATATATATATATATATAATTGTCATGAATTGGCAACATATAAGCAAACTGAAATCCTCTAAAGTGGGTCTTTTTTCTTGGTGCACACTCAGGATTCAATTTAACAGAACTTTTATTTACAATAAATTATATATAATTAAGAATAAAAAAAATAATGTTCCACTATTTATAGGGGGAGGGGTTGAGACAAATTATCAAATGAACAAATATAAAATGAAACAAATCCAAATCAATCAAAATGTACTAACTTCCATATGAATTTCTGACAAAGTGTCCTTTTGTAAAAATACATTCCTTGGTAGTATTCTTCTTTCCTTGTGATAGACTGATAAATAGTCCTTTCATGCATAAAAATATCCTTGTCTGCTTTTCACTTGGTTTCTGATGTGATAATCCTGATTTCTCTTAAACTCCAATTCTTTTGGGAATATCAAACACTGGGATTTTCCTTCATTCTCTTTCTTAATGATTGACTTGATTATCGGATTTTATAGATACAAAATAAGAACAGCCCCACAATTTTGTCCATTTTTCTTTTTAAACATTCAAACCGTATTTCTATTGAATTCTACTGATTCAATAATAAAATCAAGTCCAGAAGTTTTGCCCATTCTCTTCTTTTTATATCATTACTCAAAATGTAATCTTTCCTTTTTGGGTTTTACAAAATTCAACAGTGAGGCTGGATCCAAAATTTCATCCACCTTCTTATCTCAACATCACAGCTACAACTCTTCACTTTTGTCTTTTCCACTCTCTGTGCTCATGTGAGCCTTTTCTCTCTCTCTCTCTCTCTCTGGACTGAACATACAGAAGAGGAGGGGAAAAAAAAGAAGATATGAACAATACCAAATCATTCAACAACCCCCAGCAACAAATCACTGTTTTTCTTTTCTAGGTCTTTGTCCAGACAACTTCGGGGGTCAACTGTCTTGTTTCCTAATTCTTTGACCAAGAAGAAAGAGAGAAAGGAAAGAGTAAAGTCAATTGTAGAACATGTTTGTTCATTAGTATAATTATAGATTTGTATTATAATTATTAATTGTTTAGTATTTTAATTGCTTGGAGGGAGATAGCATTACAGTGTGTGTATGTATATATATATATATATATATATATATATATATATATATGTGTGTGTGTGTGTATGTGTGTAGAGAAGTTCTTTTTTGGGCGTACATATGTGCAGAATACCTATGAAGTATTGTGAGTATTTGAGTTCTTTATTTGTTGGTTTAGCAGAATTATTTCATTTAAAGTTGAATAATATTAGGGTATTGTACAGTTGTGTTCAGTGCAATATGAATTTCACTCATCACCCAAAAAAGAATGCGATACATTTTATATATCATGCATCTTGTGAGAAAAAGAGGGTGAGATATTGCATCCTTTTCGTATGTACTAGCAGTCTGTAGCAAAAGTTCTTTGGCAGACAAGTGGGGTAATCCCAAAGATTAAATCATGATTACAAATCTAAATAATATCAAAAAATATAAAGAACCGTGCTACATTAACACCTAAACATCATTGTCTGTTACAGTAACTTCCTAATAACCCCAGAATTAAATGTCCTGGGTATTACGATAAACTACATCTGCAACCTGGGTAAGATGATGAACTGCATCTGACAGCAAGGCCTTTGACCATAGCTAGGACCCCAGTGTGTGCTACCACTCCGGGCTAGGGTGTACCTGTGAACACCAGCAATTAAGAGGTGGTTCCATGCTTCTCAAAACCTCCTGATCAAATAGTTAACCCCTAAACTGGAGTCAAAACATGTAAAAATAGGTTTTAATACCAGCAATACATTTTTGGAAAAAAAAATATTACCAGCAATAAAAAATTTGTTGGCATTATGCCACTAACAAAAGCAACAAACCAACCATTTTCTGTTCAGTTGCTCATTGGCCATCAAATAGTTGAAATCACCCACTGGTGGGTGCTGTATTGTCTGGGTTGGGAAACCTTGATCTAATACACACAGATCTTATGCCATAGAGATCTATATTTATTGGTTTTGTTGTTATAGATAGGGGGTTGGATGGTGAGCCTTTCAAGAAACTCCATGGACATTTTTGAAAATTACTGCACATGTTGGATCTGTTTATTTATATATATATATATATATATATATATATAGTGTGTGTGTGTGTGTGTGTGTGTGTGTGTGTGTATTTAAGAAGCAAATTGTGTTTTAGGTGTGTCTGGTTGAATGTCTGCTTATTTTTATCATAATCCTTTCATCTTCACAAAATTTTTTCTGTTTATTACAATTAAATAAGGCAAAAACTACACTGTTTGTATAAGGTATATTTTTTTTTAAGTATATTACATTATCTGTGTTGTATATAATAGATATATTTGCATTTTTCTTTGTGATGATTTACAAGGTATTACTTTTTTAGTTTTCAATTTTAAAATTACACAGTATAAACTTGATTTCATGTGGGCACTTTTTAGATAAGTTCTAATCTTTTATTTAGCAATTTGTGTTGGTCTGGGTAGGTTATTTTCTCCTCCAGGAAGTTAAAACTTTTAAAAGTTATTGCTATAAGCTGGTGCTGTTTTCTTTAATATCTTTGGTCGGTTTTGATTTTTGTTTTTAAGTTCTCATACATGTTAAAAGAACATTGTGCTCTTGTATTTACTATTGTTAGATGTTTTGCTTGTAGTTTTGGCTTCCTGGATTCTTTAGTTACTCTTCTATATAATTTTTCATCATTATTTGTTTATAATGTTAGTGGATTGGTAGATGATATTGCTTTGCGGGTAATCGCCTTTTAAGGGACTTTAATGCTGTGCTCTGCAGTTGCAGATGGTTTTGGTTGGTGTGGGTGGTTTTTTGGTTATTTTTGTGTTATGTGCTTGGTGCAAATGTAGCTGATTTTTAATGTTTCTGTTGAATATCTTATGGAAAGTGATTGATAGAGGGAAGTGTTTGTGAATAATATTAATGAATATTTTTCCACTTTTGTTGTGTAGTAAGTAAAAACCACCTGTTGTTTCTTTTTCTGTTGAATTTTTTGTGTGGTGTATAAGTAAATTTTGGCAACACTCAGAATCTTTTAGAATGGTTTCATTATCTTTTTTGGCTTTGTTGAAGAAGGTTTCATTGAAAGAATTGTTAAATAATTTATGATTGGTTGATTGTGTGGTCTGCTTGGAAGATAAAGTGGTTTGTTGTAATGTTTTCTTTATGGCTGATTTGTACCTTTTTTGAGGTTGATTATGACATCTAGGAAATAAACTTCTATTAGGTTTGCTCATATTTTTAAAAACATTTTTAATTACTTTTTAGTCTTGTCAATTTTTTTCTTTGTTACATTATCTTAACATCATGAGATGATTGTCTCTGTAGAGGCCTATACCATTTTTTATTGATGGTTTGTGTAGTAGCCTAAGCTAAATATCAGCTTGGTGAGGTGGTTCCATCAAAACTTCTCCTTGTAATGCCAATGATTCCTTCTGTGACTTTCTTTAGCCAAGCAACTTTATTGTCAAATAATAATGATTTTTAGCAATGTTTTATTAGTTTTAGTTAGGGAGATGGCTTCATGAATCATGGGTTTAGTTATTGAAGGGTAAAAATCTTTTATATCTAGTAAAAATACAAAATTAAGATTTTTTTTTTTAGAACCAGTGTGTGATTATTTTTGTATTTGTCTACTGGTTTACTTCTAACTATCTTCTTCTTCATTCTGAGTTAATATTTTTTCTAATATTATTTTACCTAGTTCCTTTTCTGTTGGAGTTTGCTTTGAAGTTTTCTTTTTGGTCATTTAGCATAATACATGCTTGTGATTTAATGATGGAATTTATTTGATTACGTAGGCCTAATGTTTGGGCAATTTTTATTTAGCTTCTAGGTCAGTTATGAGCAAATTGCAGCACACATCTGGCTTGTATGGTTTTCTGAATGACAAACTGAATTTCATGATGAAAATAGGATTTATTAAAATTCTGTTTCTTTTGTTTTATCCTCACTGATTCTCTCATATTTTTCCATACTTAACCGCATACATTAACAATGGCTAAATACAATGTTTGTTGATTTTTATAACTTCTCATTGAAGGCAACATTTTCATCATTTTAAACCATTTCAATTTTTACTAAGGAAGATCATGCATGTAAATATTTGCTTAAGAAACTGGATTTTCATAATAATTTTTTTTTCTCTGGAGAAGAAATATATTTTTATTTTAAAAATTATTTTTGCATTTTCAAAAGAATAAATAAGAAACTAATCAAATGCAGCATTGAAGTCAACACTTAGAGGTAACAGTCTGTTTCATGCTAGACGCAATCATCAGGCCATATATATATATATATATATATATATATATATATATATATATATATATATATTATGCTATACATATCACAAAGATAACCTTAAATATTCGTTTTGGTTATAAAGTATTTCATGAATATTGAAATATTCATCTCTTCACACCAAAATCTCTTTGTAAAACTATTTTACTAAGATATTTTAGTCAGAAGAGGTGAATATAAAGTATTACCAAAATCATGATTGTTATTACTAAAATAATGCTCTGTAGTCTACATTGAGCTTCCCTGGATTACTACTCCTTAAAAATCCCTTCCATTCTTTGTAATACTTTATAAAATATATTTTCATTTTCTAAGATAGATTTTGAAAGTATGGGGCAGAAGAGGATCGAACTCACTACTCAGTTGATATTCAAGAAAATATATTATTACCAAAATGAATATTATATATATATATATTTTTATATATTATTATATATATATATATATATATATATATATAGTATACATTGAGTTACAAGAGAAAAACTCTTCTTATCCAACATGTTTCATCCTCAGCAGGATTACTATCCTGCAGTCCATATATATATGTGTGTGTGTGTGTGTATATATATATATATATGTGTGTATATATATATATATATATATAAATTATCCTTCCATATATATAAATTTGTAATACTTTATATATATATATATGTGTGTGTGTGTGTATATATTTATAAGCCCAGTGTGTATATATATATATTGATGTGGTATATATATATAATGTGTGTGTGTGTGTATATATATAATATATATATGGTGCACCCAGTGAGGATCGAATATATATATATATATATATAGTTGTAATTGATCTAGCAAGAACAAGCTGTTTCATAAAAAAAAAAAAAAAAAAAATTACGCATATACATACTTAAACTTAAAGGTGTCCATATATATATATATATATATATATAAATAAAAAAAAAAAATAATTTTCAAACAAGAAAAAAACATCATTTCTTATCCAACATGTTTCATCCTCAGAAAATCAGGACCCCGTGTTCAATTTTTATGTAAATGGCAATCATAATTTTTGGTCAAAAAAGGACAAAATGCATTTATTTGCAAAAATAAAATTAGAATAGAAACATGGTTGGAACTGTGTGGCGAAAATAACCATTTTTTTCATATATATATATATATTAATGTGTGTGTATATATATATATATATATATATATATATATATATATGTGTGTGTATATATATATATATATATATATATATATATATATATATATATATATATATATATATATATGTGTGTGTATATATATATATATATATATATATGTGTGTATATATATATATATATATATATGTGTGTATATATATATATATATGTGTGTGTGTATATATATATATATATATATATATATATATATATATATATATATATATATATATATATATATATATATATATATATATATATATATATATATATATATATATTATATATTATCTACAATTTTCTGTCATTTGTAGCTCTTAGTAAATTTTTTGTTTTTGTTATCTTTTCTAAATCCTGTACTGCCATCCATCTACACAAGCTCATGAACTGTTTTCATCTGTTACTCTGGCCTTCAATATGTTTGTGAGTATCAAATTTTACAAACACACTTTCCTCATTATCTACCCTAGAAATCATAATTGTTGCTTTCTGATGTTAAGTATGTGTCATTTTGTCTAAAACTTCCTCATTGCTCACATGTTCAATCCATGGTATTCTCAGCATCCTTTTGTTGAACCACATTTCTGCTGCTTCAGATATGTTCTTTACCTATGAGGGCATTGTCCAGCATTCACTGCTATATTGTTGTGCTTGCTTGATTTCAGTATTTCCAATAAACTGACTGCAATGCATTTTATCTTACAATTGATGTTTAGTCCTTTCTTCTTGTTTTCCTTTACTGCATTCTATAGATATTCTTGTCACTGTCTTTCTTTGTCTGCTATCAACAATGTTTCATCTGTATATCTAACATTGTTAAGATTGTGGCCGCCAATAATGAATCCTGGTAGGACTTCTCAGAATCACCTCACTGTATATGTTGAATAAGTTGTGTAAAAAGAGACACTCTCATCTTACACCTCTTTCTATTTTGTATATTTACTGAATTCATTTTCTATCCATATGCAGGCAATTTACTCCAAGTATAGTATATATTCTAGATTATTCCAATATTCTTCCCAAATATGCCAACATAGCAGTTTGAACACACACACACATATTATTTATATATATATATATATATATATATATATATATATATATATATATATTTTTAGCCCAGTAGCACACAATTTGTAACATATACATTTTCCTATACACATAATTAATATTTAAGGAATGAAACCATATAATAATCATCAATGTATATTTATTAATATATTTCCTGTCCCATCTGTAGAGAGAAGGGAGGTAAATCAATTTGACTTATTAAATTTATGAGTGATTACTTCCCTTAGTTATTTTAATAATTGTTGTAACCTAGAAAAGGTTATTGAATAACCAAATCAGAGGTTGGAAATGAAATGGTAATCTTTATAACATCAACAAAATACAATACTCACCAGGGGTGTCAAGTTGGTAAATCACTGCTAGTGGTGGACTACTTAGACAGCATATTTCCCCCCCTTACAATAGTGTCCAATGTATTTATGAAGATTGGGACATACCCATTAGTGTTCATAAGTACAGTATATAACAATAATCTATACAAATAAAATATTTATCTTTATTTAGACAAAATTAGTTCCCAAGGAAAATGAACCTTTTAATTCATAAATTCCATTTCTTAGATTGCAGTCTTATTTGTTCAAGCATTTCATGTGAGGCACTCTTTATCTATGAAGTGATCATCTTGCTTCAACTAGGTCTTGAAATAGGCCTTGTTCTCATAGATTTTGTCATTCTATTGCTAATTGTTTTTCTTTCAAGAAATATTTCCATTTCACTGTTATATTAAACACATAAAATTGTTAACATGAAAAGATACTGAGCAAAAAGCAATTTATATAAAACCAGGAGTAATCAAAGAATTATCAATATCATTGAACATGTAATAAATATAAAAGGAACGGATTAGTTAAATGGTTCATTGGCCTCTATTTTAGTTGTGAATTCTTTACCTCTGCCTTATTGAATGTTAATACATTGTTTCAAGACTTTTGTTTCATTGCATCTCCCTATTTTTTGCTGCAAGGGTACACACTAATTGATGAATGATATCTAAATTCTGTTTTTTGAACTCTAATGTCATTTGGAAAGGTAGGAATCTTGTGTTCATCATCAAAACTATGGTCTTTCATTCTTATGACTCAGGGAAGAGAGTGATTGATGACATGGGCAATTTTCTGTTTCCATTATGCCCCGGACAAAGTTAGAATACTGTTCTTACCTGCAAGCAAATACTAGGCTTTTGTTATGAGTCAATTTTCCTTTATTACGACTTTGGTTGAAAACTTTTTACATGAACAATGGGAAAACATTTTTTGTTCACTTCAGATGGAAGCTTATATTTTGGCAATTTTTCGATTTGTGAAAAGAAATTGCAAAAGGAAAAATGGCTGATAATATTCAGTGTTGACTTTTTGTTGCTTTAGATAAAGTTTCCTTAAGATTTTACTTTTTGGAGGAAATAAAATTATTCCCTCATGAAATTTGAATGTTTCTGATTTTGGTTTTGTAACTATTCACCCAATACAAAGCCCAAGAGCCACTCAGGATAGAGGAAAATTGAATGAGATTCAGATTCTTGTCTTTGTCTTTATTGCCATATTCAGTTTTGCCTGTTGTACACTTTGATCTTCTTCAGGTGATATACATTGGAATTTTGAACCAAATCCTTGATATAGTCTCTGGGCTAGATTGTTCAAATTAGAAGGTATTGGATGATACAAGTCAGTCAGCTGCCATATATGATTTGGTATGATGAGTCCTCCAAGCTATAAAGTTCTGAACCAGCAGAACTGAGGAATGTAGCTTATCTGAACATTTGCTATAGTCATAGACAAAATGTTACTAACCTCTCGCTACTCTATAAGAAACAGGTAGTAGCATGGAAAATAATTCATTAAACACAAGGCTACATAATCACTTTTGAACTCTGTCAGGGCTGAACAGTGAAGACTGTGTAGCACCAGCCCAGATATGGCAGCAATACTCTATTTTTGGTGTTGAGAATGTTGATGATGAATAGTGGAAATCGATGATAGTAACTTGGTGTATTTGAAAATTATAATATTTATTGTCCAAATTTAATCTGCTAATATTAATTATTCTTATCAACCATTAAGCGTCATTATGTTATTAATGCTACACCACTGCCAAGTCAAAATCACATCTCATTTTCATTTCTCTGGTCTCATTATTATAATTAATATGGTTCTGGAGATTGTAATAAAAAAAAAATGAGAAACATTGATTTTTATTTTATTTTATTTGCTGTGTAGCCGAAGATGATTCTGACAAGAGTGATTAAAAAAAATAAGAAAAAATTCTTGTGAAAAATTTCTAAACATAGGCGGGAATTCTAAAGGTTTTGGACTCTTACACTAAAAAAATGAATTGAAATACTTCGTAATCACATGAATAGAATTCAGATTGCCATTATTATTTTGTGATCCTTAGAAGAAGCAATTCATTGAGACAATTTTTTTTCCCCCTTCCACTTAAAAGTTCCAACTGAATAAGATTTCTAAATCATAATTCACTAAAAAATAGAAACAAAACAAACTAGATATATCACTAAGGATCCTGTAATGACTCGCTATAACATTGGTTGTTAATCATAAGGTATTGACATTTTGTTGTTTCAAAACAAGAATTCTCCTCACAGATGAAGAAGAGACTTGAAGCAAAAGAAATGTGTTTCTAAAGAAGGATGCTGAGACTACCATAGACTGAAATGTTTACAGTAAGATTGTAGAGACAATAGCAATGAAAATAACACTTAAAATCAGGCAGAGATAGTTGAAATTTCTGGGGTCCATAATGAGGAAAGAGGATTGGAAAATTTGATACTCATAGGACAAATTGAGGGCTAGAGGAAAGCAACATATAGCCTACCTGGTGAGCTTGACTATATGGTTGGTGGAGCAGGGTTTAGAAGAGATGTCAAAAATACAAAAGTTTTTAAGATCTGATAAAGATAGGAAATTGTGAAGAGCCATGATCGCCGATGTCCTGAAGAGATATAGCATACAGAAAAAGAAATCACAATTTTTAATTTAAGGATATTTTTTACTTACCTTAATCAGTGAGTCACTAATAAGAAGAAAAATAATAAGTTCAAAACAAATTGAAGGTTTGTTTTGTTTAATCAAAATATTTGACTAGCATGGGGGAAAATATATATATAAAAAAAAGGAGAAATTTAGAAGGTGTGACAAACTACAAAATTTTAAAGTCACTTTTTAGTGGAGGGAGTATAAAAAAATTAATAAGAATTACAATATAGATAGTTGTGAATGGCCATGATCACTTAAAAAAAAAATATTTGAACATTTGTTTAGATGTTGGAGAATGAGTCAAGTCAATAAATTTTCACCACTTACCTCATTCAATTTATTGCCAATAGAAAAATTAAAACTCTCAGCAATGTTACTAAGCTATAAAATACTCTTGATGAACAGACCACAATGTTATTAGATCATTGAGTGAATCTAAACCTTTTACTCATCACAACATTTTAAATCCTCTAACCCAAGCCCAGGAAGCATATGATGAAATACCTTTTTAATACTCAAAATCCTCAAATATCACCCACCAAAATTTCTAATCACCCACCAGTGAGCAATTTCACCCATTGTATGTAGACAGTTGAAATTTATGGATCACATAATGAGGAAAGAAGGTTTGGAAAATTTGACACTCAGAGAGCATACTGAAGACAAGAGGGTTAATATATGTAATAAGTTTGCAGAAATGGATGTTAGAACATGAACAAGGATGGGTAGTAAGGGGATAAATATTGGTTATAGCTATGAACAGTAGAAAGTTGTGGAGAGCTATGACTGTTCAAGTCCTGAAAGATACAGTAATAGATTATTATTATTCTTTTATATACTGAGTCCTTGGATTACCACAATGCAACAGCAATGGATGAATCTTGGGCAAGAGGAGCCTCATGGAGCTTATACCTTTTTGGGGTCATTTTTTTATTCAGTTCTCCTTCACTTGTTGCTCCTGTCAAGACTAAAAGATACAGTCTGCACTCTTTCACCCATAGATAGGGAGAGAATAGATGGATTTATGCTTTTCTCAAGGGTATTAAAAACAAATGCAAATAGCCTTGGCTTGAATTTGAACCTCACTTGATGATTTCATTTTCAGCAATAATAATCATTCTCCCACATTTTTCACTCACCCACATTCTTCTTCTGTGTGCCATATTCCTTTAGAGAATGGCCAATCATGATTCTCCACAATTTCCTCTCTCTTAAAAAATTTTGTCTTTTTGCTATGTCTCCTAAGCCCTGTTCTGCCATCCATTTATTCAAGCTTGTTAAGTAGGTAATGCACTGTTTTCATCTGTTCCTCTAACGCATTGTTTTCCTTTTGCCTTCAATTTGTCCTGTGAGTATCGAATTTTTCAAGCCCTCTTTCCTCATTTATATGCTTCAGGAATTTCAACTAACTCACCATCCTTTTATAGAACCAGATTTATGTTACTTCACATCATGTTTTCATCTGTGAAGAGATTGTTTAGCATTCACTGCTATATAGGAGGACTGATATTCTGTAACAGTTTAGTAATCTTTGGGTTTTCTTCTCATAAAATTTTACTGTTTTTTAATATTTTACTTAGTTTTAGAAGACATCTTTCACTATCCCAATTTGTAATTTCTGACTCAGTGATTCCATTTTCTGCAAGGACAGTCATTTTTCTACATCTTTTACACACCCGCATACTTTTCTTTTAAAAAAAAAAAAAAAAAAAGAGAGTTATATTTTAATCTAAACAACTTTTCTGCCTTCAACATGTTTATTGACACCATTTTTTTTTTCAGATGAATACTTCTGGATAATGATCTTTGAAATTCTGTTTATTTCACAGGATTCTGAAATCTTGCCAAAAAAAAAAAAAAAAAAAAAAAATACTGAATATGATATCTCCAAGAAATATTCAAAACTGATATAAGAAAACAATTTAATAGGAGACTATAAATTAGAGTTGTGGTAAACAAACTGTTTTGTAATACTAAAAATCATTTTTCTCTATTTATATATATATATATATATATATATAGGCATAGCAGAGTAATTGCTAGTGATTTGGATTGAAGAATCGAAGCACCGAGTTCAAATTCATTATATTCACTCACAATAAGGATTTATACCTTTCCTAAGTGTATTAACCCTTAGGAAAGGTATAAATCCATCACTTCTCTCCCCAGCTTGGGATAAATAGCTGGACAGACTGGGTCCTAAAGCCTTCGATGAAAAACGGCCAAGGAGGGTGACAACTATGAATTGAGAGTCATTTAGTGACCTTGTGGCATACTGTGTATCAGTTCTCTGTATCTGACTCTTCCAAAAAGTGTGTTTGGTTCTGTACTAAAATCAAATGATATGTGCAGGTAGTCTGGCTGTTGTTTGTAACAACTGAACTGCTTGACTCTCAGACAGAAAATGATGAGAGAGTTCAATACGTATATTTATATACACTTTTTTTTCTGTCTAAGTGTGTACAAACATACATATATAGTGCATGTATATTTTCACCATTTCTCCCAGTCCTTCTTGTGCCACCTATTTATACAAGCTCATTAGATATGTTACTGACTGCCTTCTTCTGTCTTTGTGAGTGGCAAATTCTCCAAGCCATATATATATATATATATATATATATATATATATATATATATATAACACAAGTACACATCAAGTGCTCCAGACCAGCTGCAATCTTCAGCTGAGTGCTGGGCTTCAGCAAAGTTTTGGCCCATTAAGCTCAGTACCTTTCCACACGGTGGGCCCACAACAGCTGGATGATGTTACATTGCAACTGGTCTATGTTAATTGGATGCGACTCGATAAGAATTTTTGGGTAATCCATACACTTCCTTCTACCGCTTTTTCCCCCACAAGCCTTTATCAACTTTTCCGGCTTTTGGATCTCAGTACACTTGAGGAATCTCTTTAGAGAGGCAGCAAGAAATCCTCTACAGCCAACCTCAAATGGCACCAAAGTGCAGCCATATCCTCTCTCACAGACTTCAGCCACCAGTTCCTCATACTGAAGCAACTTTCTTTCATGAGCCTCTTCAATCCCTTCTTCCCATGCTACTGTCAGTTTGCCAAGCAACAGATCTGGTCTTCTGCCTTGTGACGGTCGCACCTTGCTTCAGGAAGGCTATCCTTTGCAGGTCCAATGAGGGTATGCTAGCATTTCTTGCAGCTGCTGCCATGACCTCAAGAACCAAGTTATGTCTGAAGGTGTACAAGCCATTCTGCAGTACCTTTGGACTGGCTGACAGTATGTGGTACAGATTTCCATAAGCACCACACAACCGGCAGGAGGGTGACTCCTGCACTCCCCCATCTCTTCAAATTTGCTGGTGATGCTGCCACATCATATGCTGCCTGTATGAGGAACTTCAAATGTCCTGCGTCTAGACGCCACCAATCAAACCAACTGATCTGAACACCCTCAATACCCTCCCAGTTAAGCCATCAACCCGGCTGAGCCAGTTCCTGTAACTTGCTCCTGTCTACTGGCCGCTGACCAGAATCTCTCCCTCTCAACAAGACCAAGTCCAGCACGTCCCTTCTTTGTAACACCTTGAACTTCTACCTGCTTTCACATCACTTCCCCTGCTGACATCACATCTGACACTTTCCACTTTCTTCACCTCTGGCACATTCATCCAGATTACAGACTCACACAGCATGGACTGCAATCTCACCTTTGCCTTCAGTTACCTCTCACTTTTTTGGTGGAGGAGTACAAGGTGGCAATCTTTAACTGAGCACTGTGCTTCAGCAAAGTTTCGACACATTAAGCTCAGTACTTTTCCGCACGGTGGGCCCGCAACAGCTAGATGATATATATACACATACACACACACATATATATATATATATATATATATAAAACAAAAGTTTATTTTTTAATTTACATACAAAATGTTTAAGAAGAAAGAAATATGTCATATTTCAGAAATACAATATATGGCTGTTTTTTTTAACAGTCTCAGTTGATGGTCACATGTCCCATGAAGCAGGAAATGGCAGTGCTTTTTCAGTGGCCCATGAACTGAAGAATCAGAGGTTATTGAGAACGCAAGATTTTCTTGTTAAAAAAAGAAAGTTAGAATTTTTCACTTGGCCCTTTACAGACCCACATTTTTATCGTCAAGACTGGAAAGTCCTCTCACTCATTACACCCTCTCTGTCACTGAAAAGTACTTGGTAAAATTTCCTTACTGGGGATGATAAAAGTAGCCAATACAGACTATATGCCTTGTGCTATTCATTACTACAAGAAAATCTTTCTTCTGGTGAAAAGACAATCTACTTGAAAGTCAAATCATCTGTGTGTGTGTGTCTTTGGGTCAATACACCAAAATCAGAGATTAAACCAACAACACAACCATGTTGGTCCACTGTAGTCACCAAACACCACTTGGAGCCACATATGATGTCAGGAAAATATCACATATCTTCCTTGTACCTTACTTGAGAATTTGTCTGAGACAATTTTCAATTTGTTTAGGGAAAAAGTATCAGTTAACAAGCCCTTGATAAAAGAAAAATATAAATTTCACATTTTGTAAAATGCTTCATACTTTGACAAGAAAATAATAACAAAATCTGAGATGGCATAAATCATTTTCATTTATTTCTTTTTTCTTGAAAAGAACACAATATTTACAGAGGTGATTTGAAAATTAACATCTGTATATAAAATGTACACACACACATTTGTGAAAATACAACTTGTATAGTTTCAAGTGTTTTATTTATATACATTTTTTTTCTATAAAAATGTGAATGGATTTACATACGTATAAATAAGATAATTCAAAATGTATAGAGTAATAGGTATTTTTTTTTGTTTACCAATATATTCTCTGGTCCTACTTAGATAAATTCTTATCTGATATAAAATATCACCTGAAGAAAAATCGAAAATAGACCAACTGAAATATGGAGGTTCATGTAAAGGCAAATAAAATTAAAATTTCAAAATCTGAAAAAAAAAAAAAAGTATTAAGGGGGTTTTGGTAAATTTAATTTAAAACTATTTTTAATTTTTGATTCTGAACTTCAAGCAAACACTGCAATGAATTTCTTTATGTTCATAAATCTTTTCTCTCTCTATACCCAAACAATTTTGAGGATAATAAAATCACAAGAAAAAACTAAAAATCTCAAATTAGATGAAAAGAATGGAGAAATTGACAATCTTCAATAATAGCATCAAGATCCCTTAAAAAAGAGTTATAGGTAATATCAAAAAAAAAAAAAAAAATCAATCTGATATCTTGCACTACTTAAGGTAACCGGTCCACTCATAAAATTTTATCTTTTGATTAGTATTTCTTTATGACAATGTTTGACAAAATTGAAAAATATTTTTTTTTTCTTAATCACTTTAAAAGAGATCCTGTTTATAATATAAATACAAGGTCAAATCAATCACCAACTTATTAAAGGTCTATTTGTACTTTTTATTTACTTTGAAACTAACCTTAGATCATTCATTACAGTATACTACTGATGCTGACTTTTTTCCCAATTTGTAAAGTTATCAATGATGTCTTTAAATAAGTACAGATAACTGTCTATGAAGTCATAAATTGATTTGACACCATTCTCAAGTTATGAGCAGGACCTCAGTTTTGAAATCATAACAAAAAAAATCAATATTTTTTTTTTTATTTGGACAAACATGAATAGAGGAAGGCCTACTGAATACTCCTCTACAAAAATTATTAAAAGAAATAAAAATTATTCTTCGTTTTATTTTTATGAGTGGACCACTTAATTTAAGTAGTACCTTATTTTCTAGGTCATTATTGGCATTCTCTGCCTGTAAAAAAAAAAAAATAATAATTTTCCTCAAATTCTTCAAAAAATTTCAAACCAAATTGTAAAACTCATGTTTTTTTTCACTTGATATCACAGAGTAGGGCAACTCCTCGGAGGATCCAATGATCTGGATCTTTGTCCTTTTCTTTGTCCTTGTCTTTGTTGATTTTCAAAAGTAAAGGGAAGATGTATGTCAGATCTGTGCGTTGGGGTTTCTTGTACACTGGACATTCATAATACCCACTCCCCTTTGTCTTTTCAACATTTATGGCAGAGACGTGCACGACAGGCAGTAGTGTGTAGAGGACTTTGGCTGTTGGTTCTGTTAGCCTGCAGTTCCGTCGATCCCAACCAGCTCCATCCAAAAACAAGCCATAGATATAAACACCTGGACAAATATAATCAAGAAACTAATTAGTTTATCACATATTAAGAAATAAATAACACTTGTTGATTATGGTATTAATTATATCTATGGGGAGTATATGATTGGTCACATAGGAATGCCTCCTTTGTGTGTTTTTGATAGACCCTAAAGTCTGGATATTTTCGGGTGGTGTTTGATTCATTCTGATGTCTTAATGAGGACAAGACATAATCAAAATTGGGCAAACATAGATAAATGTGTCTACAATAAGATGTAATATCAAAAGGATGGTTTTTTCCCATGACACCATTTTTATTTTAATTACCTTCACTCATCAGAAATGTTTGTTTTAAAAATGACAAAAGTGAATTTATACATTTTTTCTCTTGAATTTATCTAATAAATAGTGTTTAATATTTTTGTTGTAGTTTTTAGAATGTTCTAAATAAACCAATAGAATTTAAATAATATTTATCATTTACCAATATATAAAGGAAGAAATATGAAAACAAATATTCATAAATTTATGAATAAAAAATTATTAAAATATGTGAACCAACTATAAGGAAATCCTTATTATTTACCATTTCATAAAGTTTGAATCAATTGCCAATATTTTGCCAACTATTCCAATAAACAACCTAATAAATAAATTGTGCTTGAGAATTGACAACAAAAATAACAGTAAACATATGAAAGTGAATACATTCCAATACTAATATCTTAATAAAATATAGCTTTATTCCAATTCTATATCTATCTAATATCTTTTTAAACCAATAAACATTACCAAAGAGTAAAGGTAGTTAAAAGGACAATTTTTTCCTCATGATACTGATTTTTTTTTTTTTTAACACTGTCTTATTGTGGGTACAGTTATCTATAATTGCCCAAAATTGATTTAATACCACCCTCATATCACCAGACTGTAAGCTCTAACAAAAGCACAAAAAAGCAGCCCCAAGTCCTCATTTTCCATCTGAGACAAGAGATCAAAAGCATTTCTGCAGCTTTGTGGGTGACAAAATATTTTTCACCTTAAAACCCGTTTCCCCACAGATGAAATGTTGCTAACCTTGAACTACTCTATTGGTATTTCAATGACAGATGATCAGACAAGTTACATTCCTTAATTCTAGCAATCCACATCTTCATAACCAAAAACCTGTCATACAATGTAGACATCTTAGACTCTTATTTTTCCCTTCATATTCCAATAGTAAAGAGGAAGTTCCACTTTGTAGAACAGACTCCTGCTTTGTGTTTTTGGTAGACCATAAAGTCTGGGTATTTTGGTGTAGTGTTCCTAAACAATTTTAACCCTACTCCATGAGGTTCTGTGTCAAAATTCATAATTGGTATGTAATGTTTCATGGTAGATATAAAAATAGTTACCAGTGATTACCCACCATTCAACCGGTGGCTGGGCATTACCTCATTTTTCTCCACCACCAGTAAAGCGGTGGTCAGGGCTCAAAGGGTTAACAAGGACAAGACATAGTAAAAAATTGATTGATTACCACCCTTATGAGGAGGCACAGTGGAATAATGGATAGCAGTTTGGATTGAGTAATCAGAGAGCCAAGTTCAAATTCCAGTCAAATCCATTACATTCACTTAATACCCTCATCTTCTCCCCCCCAGACATGGGTAAATAGCAGGACAGACCAGGTTATATAGCTTTGGATAGCAACTGGTCTACCACAGAAAGAAATGACAACCTACTGCAGGAAAAAAAATCTGCCTCATCAGTCATTTATTGGAAGATACATGATCACCTAAGCATGTATCATACATCACTGACTGACCACCCTTATATAGCCAAGACTTTATGGCCTACCAAAAGCTCAAAAAACAATCCTGGGTTGGAGCTACTCAACCCTCACTTTTCATCTGAGATAATTCATCACCCACAAAGATACTTAAATGGTTTTGAACTTCATTTTCTAACCTACAACCTTTTTCCCCACAGATGAAATTTTAAAAACTCTTACTAATCTAACAATTTTCATGGCAGATTTTCGTTAAACAACATCAAGCCTGGTCAGTACCTAGATGGCTGATGACTTACGAATAACAGGTGCTGTAAGCTTGTAGATGCAATGGATTGTTGTAACGTAGGAAGGGTTGCTGAATGAGGAATAAGCAAAACAGATCTTGGTTGTGGACTCGCCAGCTGCATGAAGTAGGTAAACCACTGCTAGTGGTGGACTACTTAGACAGACATTATTGTAAGTGGAAGTAATATGCTAATGTATTTATGAGGAGTGGGACATATACCATACCTATGAACACTAATTTCCAATTGCCATCCATTATCCATGTTATACCCATTAGAGATTTGAGTTCATTATATTCACTTATGTGCAAATAACCTTTAGAAAGGCATGAATCCACCTCTTCTCCTCCCAGCTATGGGTTAATTAGTAAGTACATATCACTAAACCATTATTATCTCCCCCAAAAATATTTTCTGGCTTTAAATAACTAGGAAAGGGTTGATAAACTATAGAAAAATGATTGAATCAACCAATCTGATCACTGTGATCTTAACTTGTTCAAGTATAGAGTCAATCATTATCTATCCTACATTTCCTTATAATTTGCACTTTTTACTTTCACCTTTTATGCAATTATCGCCGTTTGGACCGTTGTCCTCATCTTTATTGCCTTATTGTTGACATTTTGGCCATTGTACATTCCGACCTTCTTCAGGTGATATATGTTGAAAGTTTTAACCAAAGCCTTTATTTAGTCCCCAGGGGTAGATTGTTCTAATTCCAAGGACACAAGACCCAGTGGATAAAAGTGCTGGTTGATTAAACCAACAACTGATTTGACCAAAACAGTTGTGAGTTCAATACCTGGCTATAGCTGGGGCCAGGGAATAAAAGCTTGGAGAGTTGAGATACTAAAAGGAATTAATTGATACTAAGATATTCCAAAAAAGGCATGGCATGTGGAATTAGAACAGTCTACCCTAGTTGACGAAAAGGTTTGGTTTGACATTCCAAAGTATATCATTTGAAGAAGGTTGGAGTGTACAAAAGCCAAAATGTTGTGAATATAGCAATAAAGATGTGTACAATAGTTTGAACAGTCTAAATAGTTACAATACCTCATCTCATAAATATAGACAGATGTATTTTTTGAACATTTTCCTTTCTCTTTATACTTTGCTTATCTATTTTTTTGTGTTACATATTGTTTCTAACCAGTTTTTCTTCTTTTATGTGCTATATTCTTTCAGAATGTGGATGATTCACATAATCCTACCCTTTGTAGCTGTAAACAATATTTACTCTTTTACTATACTTTCCAATCCATATTCATCCACTTGCAAAAATTGATTAGGAATGCTACTTTTCATTTCTTTTGACTTTAGTGTCCTGTAAGTGTCAAATTCTCCAACTCTTCTTTCCTCATTAAGTGTCTCCACTATCTCCTGATTCTAAGTGTACATGTTTTTATTTCCTTGTTCTACTTAAAACTTCCTCATATGCTCCATCCCTGTAATTCTCATTTTTTTTATAGAAGCATATCCCTGTCATATAGGACGATTTATATGACATAGCAGGTCAGAACTCTTATTTTTGTTTCTATTGAAAATTTCCTGTTTCTTAATATTTTGATTAATTTTTGGAAGGTATCTTTCACTATTCCAGTGTATCTTTGAATTCCCTCAGAAGAAAGAACACCAGACATGACAAGTATAGGAATGAAAATAATGGTTGATCAAATACAGTTTATTTTGACATTTCTGGAAGGTTACTGACACTGAGAGAGAGAAAAAAAGAAATTGAACCCAAAGAATTTTAATTTTATCAGATCCTAAAAATGAAAATATATTTCTTTTTACTGATTATTACACAGGATGCTGGCATCTTCAATGATCCAATCATCTCAGGAATTAGATGCATATGAGCCTCCTATCTTGCTTTATTATGATGGCTAGTTTTGAATAATTCAGTGCATGTTTGAGGAATTTAATAATAATTCAATGGTTGTTTGTCAGCATTGTTCTATGTAGCTGGCTCTTTAAAAAAAAAAAATAATATTATTTCCTCAGTATGAAGATAACAACACTTACTGTATATGCATCCTGGAGGTTAGTTTCATTTTTTTCTTTTCTTAAGCTTGACATTATGAAAAACTAAATTTATCTTTTTTCATAGAAGAGTTCTTTGATTCCTTTTTTGATTTTAAATTCAACATTTTTTTTTTTTTTTGTTATTCTTTCTTGTCATCTGAATAGATGTGTTTGTCTTTTTCACTTACTACTCACTTTTCTTTGCAAAACTTACTTTTTAAAGAAGTGTGACTCAAATGAAGAAAATCTGTCTTTGGGAAGACATTTACTTAGTGTTGTTGACAGCTTTGTCATTTAGGAAATAAAAAAGATACTGAACAAAAGAGTTTTTTTAAAAAAAACATTAAATAATAAAAGGAAAGAAAGATGTAACATTTGCATGGGCAAAATATTACTTTACTTCTACTGAAACATTTGAAATTATGCTCTCTGTTTTTTTGTTTTTTTTTCAAAAATAGACAACTGGTAATCAATTTTTGTTAGTGCTTCAGCAACATTTTACTGTAGAAATTTGGCAATTTTTTAAAAGATATTTATAGCTGAACAGCTAAGAAAAATAATAACAGCTTGTTATTGCTGAGCATGCATCTATTTAGGTTGTGTTCTATATAAAAAGAAAGAAATCTGTATAAAAAAATATTAGAATCCCACTCAATGATGTTCACTCTGTAACAATCTACCTCAAGTGGTTCTTGGGTCTTGTACAGTGTAAGAGGCACAGTTTATGTGAATATACGGGGAAGATAATGATTAAGCTTAGACTTGAACAGATTAAGACTGTAGGGATTTAGGAAGCATCCTCTTGGGAGTTGGTTCCACAAAGCAGCAGTTTATGGGAAGAAGCTGCTTGAGTGGAACTTACATCTCACCACTGGAATCAACATGTGTTGCATGGTTCGGTTGTTTTTGTTTAGCAATATAACACCTCTACAGGTTATTTAATGCTAAAATCTAAATATTTTGCACACAATTTTATAGTTTTTCTTGTCCTTTGTAACTCTCAGTAAAATTTCTTTTGTTGGTTGCTATCTTGCTTAAACCCTGTACTGCCAACCATTTACACAAGTAGTTTATAAACTGTTTTCCTCTGTCCCTCTTGCTTTCAATATGTCATGTAAGTGTCAAATTTTCTTATTACATACTCTAGAAATTTTAACTGCAATAATTTACAGTCATATTGGACACTCGTTACATTTTATGATCTGCTATATCGTACCTATAGAGTATAATGGGTATATTCCAATCCTCATAAATACAGTGGAATATACTGTCTGGGGGATTCACCACTAGTAATGGATTACTTTATAACATAACAACATACAAGATTCACCAGGATTATGTTGGAAAGATTAGTGTTTCATTTCCAACCTTTGTTTTGGTTATTCTTATACAGTAACCTTTTCTAGGTTACAATATCTAAAATGGTGGATCAGTTTAATTAGTTATGCTCAATGTACATTATTTTAATTCATAAACAGCAAGATCTGATTTAATTGGCTAAAAACTATTTACTAATATTTTTGAATTTGAAGGAATATAAAACAAAATGTAAATAAATGATTAGTTAAAGAGTTTTTTTTTTTTTTTTTTAAGTTTCTTTGTGGAAATTTCTCTTCACTTTTCAAAGGCAGATACAGTATTTACCTTCTTGGGGAGAAGAACTGATATCTTCCTTCATTGACTTGGTGACTTCATTGCTTAAAACAACATTATCCAAGGCCCATCCTTTGTGTGCACGTGTAATCTCTTGTCTCATGGCTGTCAGGAATCCCTAAAATGGAAGCAAGAAGGGGTCTGAAATGTTGTGACAATAATCAATCATCAGCATGCAAATACAATTACCAAAATTTAATGATGAATCATAAAGTTCTTCATCACAAGAACATCAAGTAATCTTATCTATTTAACATTTGAGCAGTACTTCTAATTGACCACTTCATCTGAGCATTTGAGCAGTACTTCTAATTGACCACTTCATCTGATCCCACCATAAATAAATATGAATGTAATCCAGTTCTGTTAATCCAAGATTTGTTAATTTTTTGTCTAGTATTTCTTTCATCTTGATTTCCATTGCTTTTTATTGCAACTTTTTAGATCTTAGGGAGCTGTTACATTTTGCACACACATCCTTGATTCCAGTTTCCACACTGATAGCTCAGTGGAAAAGACTATCCAGGAATTTAAACTTAGATAAGTATAAGTAACAAGGTAGGCTGGGCACTTCAGCTTTGAGTGGCAACCAGTCTAAGAGAAGGAAAACTCTGAATTCCACACAATGAAGAAGTCAATGGGAAATGGCAGTGGGATATTTCCCAAGAATACTTGGCAATTCACAGATAATAAAGAACAGGAATCTGTGGAGAATCCTGTATAGAGGGGGAAGAGCAAAATAACTGCAGATTATAAAGATACGGTTGATCCTATACCTGAAATGTCTCAATATTGTAGTGGTCAAGAATAAGCCTCTCAAAAGTCAGTTCCATAAAGGTTTGAATGGAACTTCATCCTTACCAATGGAATACAGAGAAAATGAGGATGGTTCAGCCCTGTGTATATGGCATTATGGTTCTTAGTTGTAAATGTCTGAACTGCTGGAATGTATCTTGTCAGAACATTTTTATGAATAATAAATAACAAGAGACTTGCGATGTTGTAGGAAAGGAATAATAATAATTATTATTATTATGTCTTTCCATTCAGACTAATATACATTTTGGACAGGAGGAATTATTATGTCTTTCTATATGTCTGAGTATTCTCATTTTGGTTGTTGTATACTAAAATTATGCTAGATTTAAATATTGGTTAAAACATATCTGGATCTTTAGCAGTTGTGAGTTCAATCCCTGGGTCTGGTAATGCTGAAAAGTCATATATTTTGGTTCAGTGTAAGAAAAGGACATGCAATTTGAGATAAAATTAATTAATACGAAATAGGCCCTCAGCACAGAAATTAGAATGATAACAATTTACTCCTGTGGACTGAATAAAAGGTTTGGTTCAAAATTGCAAGAAAGTCGGAGGATAAAATGTCTGAAATAGGAGTATAACAACTGAAATGAGTATGGCAATGGTAATATTAAATGCTGAATATTTCCTAATAAGGAAACATCTGGCAGAACAACTAGGTTGAAATTTATAAGAATTTTTCTCTTAAAACAGCATTTCAGGCAAATAGGTTTCTCCAATCCAGTAGCTATCTTTGTTTTTTTCCAGTGTTCATAGACGGGGGGGGGACTAAATGGAAAAGCGGCAGTTACAAGTATATTACTTCCAAATATGTGCTAGGGGCATGATTATTGTATTTGTTTTTTTTACCTGTGGGTTGAAAAATCCCGTCATCCAGAAACAGTGAGGTCTACCTTCAAAGAGCCAAGTTGAAAATTGATTATTTCGTTCCAGTAAGTCTGTGAACCAGAATCCAAGAGTAGCTGATTCCCAAGAAATCTGGAATAAAGTTGAAAAAATAGATTTAATTCTGTCTTGAAAGAGTCAAAGATCTTTATTTTTCCAATAGAAATCAATGTAGAGAAAAGTTTCAGTTCATGAACATTTCACGTTATGAACGGCCTTCAGGAATTAATTAAATTCATGAACTGAGGTTTCACTGTACAGTGATATTGATCCTATATAAACATAGCTTGATTTATATGCAGATTATCTGGTGTGTATTTATACACACTGGGTGTAACAGCATGATTGTCAATTCCACAAAATGTTTAATATCTAAAAAAACTACTAAACTAATTGAATTTCTTTTTTTTCAGGTTTTCAGATGAGACATTTAGCATCTTGACATTATTTTTTGTAAGAATCATTGAAAAGAAGTTATTCAGCTAGAAAGTGAACAGGTTAAAATCATTTGTGTCAGACCCATTGTCTTCTCAACTGAGCAATGGTGAGAGGAAAAATCATCCAGGCCTTCAGTGATAGTACCAACATTCATACTTTAGCTTCCCTCATCAAAGTCCATTTGAGAACTATCAAAAGAATGGTGAATAAGTATATATAAATATATACACACACACTTGGTTGAACAGCATAATTGTGTAATTGTTAGATTAAGATGTGAACCATTGTATCTTAGAGAATTACAGTAAGATATCTTTAATCCTTCCTGAAGTTTTTATAACACTATTGAAATGATTTTAACCTGTTCTCTTTCAAGCTTAATAACTCAAAGGGTTTTTCAATGATTCTTATAACAAATGGTATCAAGATGGCTAAATGTTTTATCTGAAAACCTGGAAAAAAGAAACTTAATTAGTTTAGTGTCTTGTGGGATGGACAATTATACTATGCTGTAATGTGATTTCGATAATTTTGCTGTTACATCCAGTGTGTATATGTGTATATATATATATATATACACACACATACAGTGTTTCTCAAAACTTTTTGCCTGTTGTGTATTTCTTAAAAGCAAATACACTGAAATTTTATCTTTTATTTCTTAATCTTAAAATGATATTTTTGAACTTTTTGGTAGTAAAAGGAAGACTAAAAAATACCTTGGTCAGGGTGGACCTGGGGACATCAACAATTAAGAGGTGGTTCCACGCCCCTCAAACTACATCTAGCATCAAGGCCTCTGATCAGGACACTTTATCGTCTTACCCAGGGCACTCAGTTGAAAATTTCAGTAATTTTAAAAATTCTACTAAGTTAATACCTCATCTCAGAAATATAGACAGATAATGTATTATGTATTGTCCTCATCTTTGTTGCCATATTTATCACAACATTTTGGCCACTGTATGCTCCGGCCTTCTTCAGGTGGTTGGGATGTCGAACTGAACCTTTTATTTCATTCACTGGGGTAGACTGTTCTAGTTCCATGTGCTATGTCTAATAGATGTCAGTTATCTCCTGTTAATTCTCCTATCCAAGTTCTCCATATAGAGAATATAGACAGATGCTGAATGAAGGGTATGGACCTGATATACCAAAAATACGGCAACAAACCAGAAACTGCATTGGTGTAGGAATGTCAGATGGTTCAATATTCGTGCCAGAGACCTACAACTCATCCTTTTAGGCTTGGCACCAAGACTTCCTGTCAATTCAAAGAGAGCTTGTCTGGTTGCAGAAAAAGTGGGACATGCAGTTGTCCAAGAGAGAATCCAGTATAATTATTGGATAAAAGAGAGACTACAAGCTCATATCTCCCAGAGGCTTGAGGATTTCTTCAACAGAATTACCAACAAAGAAGACCGAATTCATGTCTGAAGATTTTATCCAGGTCATTTTGGATTCTTCTTCGATGTAGTCAAGGCTAACCTAGTCAAGTATAAAAATTAAATAGATTGAAAGATCAGAAGATCACGCACAAGGTCCATCACCCACCAGTGAAAGCAGTAATCAACATCAGCCAATATCAGTATTAAATAAGGGTCTCAACTTTACCACAACCATCAGGCGAGTACCATATTTGGACCTCATTGCCTGAATCAAGGAAGTGACCTTGGGCTTCCCTCGGGCTCAGGCAGATGAACTAGGAGGGTGAGACTGACTTGGGTGGCTTGGCTTTCTCCAAGGTCTAACAGCATGAGGCTGGCAATCCGATCCCTACAGAGGAATGATAACATCATCATACTACCAGCTGATAAAAGCAATGCAACTGTAGTGATGGACACATCAGATACTAATCAAGAACAAGCATCATTTTGCACCTGTGACAGTTTGCATTCTGTTTTCATTGTAGTATCCTTTTTTACTTTACTGTAGATACCATTTCTAATGAGGTCTTCCAGCTTTCCTGTATAATCTAAGATGTATAGGCAGTTATCGCAGCATTACATCAAGCTACTTCATATATACAGTCTCCTTAAGATTCACAAAGACGGTATTCCACTCAGGCCGATTGTTAGTTGCCAAGGCTCTGTGTGCCACCTTCTGAGTCACTTCCTTGTAGATATAATTGACCCATTGATAAGAAAGTCACCCTCATATGTCCAAAACTCCACCCACTTTGTGGAAATAATCACAGATGCCCCCTTCCTATCTAACCAGATGGTGAGCTTGTTCACCACGGTGCCCACAGAAGAGGCACTCTCAGTAGTCAGAGACAGATTGGCTTCTGTCTCATCTCTAGGAGAATGGACCAGTATTCCAAAAGATAATTGATGGAGATGTTGATTTTCTGTACACAAACAACACACTTCAGAATGGGATCACAAATATATTGACAGGATGAGGGCTTAGCAACATGTTTGCCATTATCACCAGCAATGGTGAATATATACATGGAATACTTTGAGGAAATGGCATTAGAATCTATATCTCTAAAGCCAACTCTATGATTAAGATACATAGATGACACCTTCATACTCTGGCCACACGAGGAAGATGTTCAGGTTCTACTGGACCATGTGAACTCAATAAGACCTTTGATACAGTTCATGATGGAGAAAGAGAGTAACAACACAATCCCATTCCTGGATGTTCTAATATCTCAAACAGAGCATGAGTTTAAGATGTCCATATACTGACATTCACCGGATAGTACCTCAATTTCAACTGCCACCATCCATACAGTGTAAAGAAAGTGATTTGCTTGGTGTTGTAAGCATGTTTTTTACCAGAGCTCATATTGAAATGATAACTGCAAAAATTGCAATATGAGCACTGGTAAATATAAATTTAATGTTTTCAGCAACCATAAGTCCCAGAAATTCATATACAGATGTCCTTAAGGACACATGGCACAATGGATTGTTAGATCCAGTGACAGGACCCAAAGAGGTGAGAGGTCAATACCTGGTTAAGGTGGTGGAGAACTTGGAGAGGGGAATTAACAGGAGATAACTGATAATTAACATTAGAACTAAAACAGTCTACCCCAGCAAGCAAAATAAAGGATTCAGTTTAACATTCTGGAGCATACAACAGCCATAAATATGGCAACAATGTGAGGACAATAGCGCTGACTATTTACATTATTCAGACTGAGTTAACATTTACAACCTGTATTAACTTACACTAATATTGTAAACAAAACTTATGTTGCTGTCTCTTGAAGAAAAAAAATTGTACTCTTATGATAGTATTTTCACAGTTTTATTTTTTAAATTTTGAAGTAATTTACTCAAAACAGTAAAATCAAAGCATTGAAGTGACAGCGGAAATTTAAATTTTATTCAAAGATGATTGCACTCAAAGAAAAATTGCCAAGAAGTTTTGTAGATTTTTGTAGACAGAAGCCAGTTAAAAACTGGTGTAAATGTTGACGGAAAAACAGCTGAAGCACCAAAAATAGAAAGAAAACTGCTCCAGAGTTGACAGCTGAACTTAATTTTCCTCTCGATAGCAACCAATGTCATTCTCAACTATGAAAAATCAACTTAGATCAGGGGGTGCATAGAAGCCCCCATTACTGAAAGTGAATGAGCAAAAAATACTGTTATGGACAAAAATAATGCATGACTACTGGATACTGAAAGAGTGGACTCATCTCTCCCCAATACATTTTGCCAAATTTAAACTCTTTGCTAATAAGAGGAGAATGTATGTGAAAAGAAAGTCTGTAGGAGAAAAAGTGAATAATGAATGTGTGATTCTAACAGTTAAAATAGTGAAAAATATCATTTTGCAAAGATATCCTGCATCATCTGGTTTATGCATAATTGTGGAAAAAATTCATTTTAACAAAATATTGATCCAAATTATTCTTCTAAATTAGGTCAAAATAATCTAGAGTCAAGTAGTGTAAGCAAATTAGGCATTTTTTGTAATGTTGCTGTAGGCAGGTGCTTTTTTTCAATATTTCCCAGCTTATCGTTAGTGTGATATTGCTGCCATATGTATGTGGATAGTGTAGTGCTGTTTGAGTATTTCTTGTTTGTGAATGAAAGGTTGTGATTGTTTTTCCTCTTCTTGAATGGACCCTCAGTGGCACCAATATATATATATATATATATATATACACACCTTGAAATTATGTGGTAAAACCAACAGAGAGTTGCTGAATATGACACCCTGTGGTGCACATGAATTTAGCCACATACTGCATTTCTTTATTCTTTTTGAGTGGCAGGTAGCAATGGAATCAGTGGAGCAATCATCATATGTCTGATTTCTCAGTTGTAGTACATGAATCAACAAATGCTGGTTAGAATGATTTAAATTTAAAGCTGGAAGAACAATTTATCAGATGGGAGCTGATCTGGTTGCCTATCAATATCATACATGGAAGAATACATCCAGAGGGTAGATGAATTGATCAGGGAAGACTGACGAATCACATTAGCTCAAGTGGTGGCAATCATCGACATCAACCATGGATCTGCACAGGCCATGGTGCATGATTAATTGAGGTACTGTAAAATTTGTGGCTTCATGAGCAAATGTAAAGCTTCTTTTCAGAAGGGATGAAGAGTCTCATTTGAACAAGAGCAGAAGTGCATTGCTGTGCAGGGGGTGAGGGGTTTAAAAGTGACATATGCATTTCTTCTTTGTCTGTGGATACATAGATTTTGAATGGAAATTGCATTTACTTTTTGTTTTACCCATACATATATATATATAAATTATAAATTAATTGATTTAAAATATGTTTTTTTTCGCTACACAGTTCTAACCATGTTTCAAAAAATGGTTATAGTCAAAAATATATATTTTAAATAGCATGAGGTTATGAATTTAAAAATTGTTAAAATCTATAATACACAAATCAATATCAAAGTAAAATAATGTAAATATTAATCTGTTTGAAAAATTTTACTTACATAAAAATTTCAGATAGAAAAATATATATATATATATAAATAAATAAAAAAGCATGTGGCCAAATTTTTAGAATGTTCGATTTCCAACCATAGAACCCGAGTTCAAATCTCAACATGGTCAATTTGTCAGAAAGGTGGCACTTTTAGAAACCATGTTCAAAAGCTGTCAGTGGTTGTACTATTAAAAAGTCAAAAATCATTGATTATACCAGATTATGCTAAGCCAGTACACTGAAAGCCTCAGTCACACTCTCTCCCAGAAACTGTAACTAAAGTCCACTCAGAATAGTTGCATTATGAATCATTGGTGGACTTTGAACAAACACAGCCAATTCCTGTTGAGCTACCTGTTCAAGTATTTCTAATAATTTTACTAAATCAACCTTCCCACTACTGAGGATTCAACAATTCTAGCAAAACTGCAGGAAAGTTGATTTTCCAGGAAAATGGTACGTTTTAAATTGCTCTGTATTTTAATTATTTGTACTTGCATTGAGTGCTTTTTATTTATTTAACTGTTTTAGATAAAGAGTTAATTTGTCAGTTTGTTTTGTGTGTGTATGTATATAGATAGATAAAGTACATGTGAGTATGCATAATGCATATTATTTCATATACATCCATAAATATTCAGTAGAGACATTTTATATTATCAAATACTAACCTTCTTCCATGTGTTCGGTACTCGGGCGTCATACATATTGTCCAGGGCATCTCGTAGCTTCTCACTCATGATAATTGTGCCATCTATGCCCAGTTTGAGGTCTTTCAAAGTAGAGCGCACTTCCATTATCACTTTTTGCATACGGTCAACCTCCTGACGCAAGAAGATGTTGAGTGGCTGCAGTGATCCCATCTTTCTTAGCCGTTCTTTGACCTGTGAACAAATCCAGCTGACCATGACTCATTGGATAAGAATTGAAACACATCTGTAAAGGTTTAGGAAACCTTGCTATTATTATTGTTGTAAGAGTTGAATGTCAAGATTCAAATTTTATATTCAAATTGTCTAATCTTTACATAATAGATTAATGCCATACAATAAAGGAAGCCACAGTTAATTTAGTTCAAATATGCACCCCTGACATTTCTTGAATATAGATAACAGAGTCTTCAATAATATTGCTCATAGGCTTAAATTATTAGCTTCTCACATAATTAAAATGAAAGCCATTTATTAGAATCGTGGATAATGGTATCAAATAGTTATTGTTACTGCCATCTGTTAGAATTTATAATGTGTTGGAGACTAAGTCACAAAAATAAATTTTGTAATAATGCTTTTCAAATGTAATGTTCTTATATAAATTGTACCAATTTTTATATCCTTTGTTTAATCAGTCAATTATTGCTATCTAAAAGGCTGTACCCACAAGTTTAGAGGAATATATAAATATATCAAAATGTTTTATTCACAATAATTATTGCATATTGAATTATGAAGCAAATGCAGTTATTGATAATAGGAATGCATTGAAAAATGATTGTTACTACACGAATGAACTACAGTTTTGTTGATATTATAAAAGGTAGAATTTATCAACAAATATATGGAAAAAGTCAATGAATTTCTTTGCATATTAAGTGAAATAGCAAATGTCACTTTAACAGTAATTTACTTTTGAAATGCTTGATTTTATCATGTCAATATGCTACAAATTTTTAAAAGTTATTTAGGTAAATATTAATCTAGATAGGATTTATTAGTACTATAATAATAAAATTTTTTATTATTTTAGTACAGTTTGCATTTAAAACATGTAGGTGTAAGGTTGTACACCAGATTTATGGCAAAACTTTTATTCACTTTAATGATAAGATGGATTATATTGCAGTGATATTTTAATACACTATTTACATTATTCAGACTATTGTCCTCATCTTTGTCGCCATATTTATCACGTTTTGCCCATTGTATGCTCCAGCCTTCTTCAGGTGGTTGGAACTGAACCCTTTATTTTGCTCACTGGGGTAGACTATTCTAGTTCCACATACCATGTTTAATGGATTTATCTGTTAATTCTCCTCTGCCTTAACCGGGTATTGAACTCACACTCTTTGGGTCCTGTCACTGGATCTAACTAATGCCTTTAATACACAGATGTCCTCAGGGACACATGGCACAGTGGATAATTTCTGGGTATTATAAACTTAATGTCTTCAGTAACTTGGAGAGGGGAATTAATGGATGTTAGTTGTCTCTTGTTAAACATGGCACATGGAACTAGAACAGTCTACCAAAGTGAGAAAAATAAATGGTTCAGTTTGGCATTCCAACCACCTGAAGAAGACCGGAGCTTACAACAGCCAAAACATTGTAACAAAGATGAGGACAATAGTCTGCCTATATTTCTGAGATGAGGTATTATGTACACTATTTACATTATTCAGATACTGATATCTTAATATTGATTGCCTTAAGTAGGGGGAACCCTACACCAGAATAAAATGTAATGATTAAAGTGAATAAACATTTTGCATGTAGAATGACTGTAAATGTAGCTATTATTTAATATAGGAAATCACTGTATGTGGATATTGAAATTTGCATATCATCACACTGATTTCTGTGGCCAAAAATAGCAATTCAATTTAGTTCTGCAGTAGTCGACATAATTTCTGATAGCTGCATATAAAAAAAGAGAAGAAAACTACTTTTTTTTTTTTTTTTTCTCAACCTATTTTTCTTTGGTTCATTCCTGTAAAAGGTAACGCCCAAAATGCAGCCTTCATGGCCAGGACATACTTCATCATCCTGGAAAAAAGACATACAATTGTATATTTTATACATTAATCCCACTTGCACATTTCTTATCATTTGTTTATTATAATTTTTTTTCTTTTCTGTGTAGCTCACAGTAAATGGTTCAGTCTTATTTACTAGTTGTATCCATTCTTGTTTGATTTGACTTTCTCTGCAAATCTGCTTTTATGACCACTAGGATTAATGAGAGTAGCAGACAATAACATCATTTGTTACTTTCTGGCAGCATGACCATGTGACTTTGTTTGAATGTCATTTATGGAGTTACCTTTAAAAGTTTTCTCTAAGAAAAGAAGAAAACCCACAATATTTGATTTATGCATTTTGGCAAAAATGGAATTTCATACACAGAAAAAAAAAATGGAATGTCAAAAGAATGGTTTCTCCAATGATATTACTTTTATCTTAAACATTGCTGAAAAGTGAAGATATTTGTTTTAAGAACAACAGTTAGAATTGTAATAAAACTTAAAAAATGTAAATTCACAAAAACAAATTGTGTTTAATATTTTGCTGTATAAATTCACTTTCATCATATCTTTATTTATTAGATTGTTTATTTACAAGAATAGTTTTTAGAATGTTGTAAATATAAAATTAAATATTGCATTCATTAGTTTCAATTTAATTATCAATTTATAAAGAAATAAATATTCAAACAATTTTTTATTCATAAATTTATGAACATTTACTAAATTATTCAAATATGTAAACCAACTATTAGGAAATCCTTATTATTTGTCAATTGATTCAAACTTTATAAAATGGTAATTAGCTAACATTTTGCCAACTATTCCAATAAACAATATATTACAATAAATCACTTTTTAGAACAATAAATATTGCCAAAGAGTGAAAGGAGATGCATCATGAGAAAAACTATCTTTTTAACATTTCTCTTTTTTTGTGAGCATGAAATTCATGTTTGCCTGCATTTTAACATTCTCCTCTTTTTTTATGGTAAAATCTTTAGCTTCTGCTTTTTATATTATTTAATTCACTGTTTTATGGAGAGTAATATTTTTCTCAACCTTACTCTCCCTTTGTTTTCACATATTTTGACAAAATTTTTGTTTTTAAAGCTATAATTTTTTAAAGTGTATATAATTATAAGTTTATGTTTAGGTATAAGCCGGATTTCGTTACAACATTTTAGGGCCACAAAGCTAGCAAATTTATGGACCCACCCTCTAACTTGCTTGAATGTTTTTTACTTGTGATATATTTTAGCTACATTCATATAGCTTAAAGTAAATATATTGCAAATTCTTTAAAGAAACTAGAGTAGCTATCTTTTGATAATAAGAATGTTTTAAGAAATACCTCTATTTCACTATTTATTGCAAATTTCAACACAACTAAAAAAAAAAAAAAAAAAAATTATACAATCATCATTATAACAATCATGATATCAACATGACAAAGTTTCATAAACTGAAATGATAAATATGACTATTTAGAAGTTATAAAGTCTAGAAAATTAAAATCATTGTTTTATAAAAGCTTGAATGGCTCTAACCTCCTGCCTATATTAGCCTAAAGAATAAGATGGCCTGGGGTAAAAGTATTTATAAAGTTGTGTTTATTATTAATAGTAACAAAGATTGTCTTTTGTGAAAAAAAAATGGTTGATCTCTGAAGGATAATACATTTAACAATTATATAATAGCTTTAAATAAACTCAATTTACTACCTAATCCTGTGATGAGGAATACAATTTCTGTGTAACTCTGAGCTGGGAAGATAAGTTTGAACATTTCCTTCTTTATCTATAAAAATGACCAGTAATTCAATCATGTCCTTTTGCTTACTAAGGTTAAGTAAAAAAAAAAAAATATATATATATATATATTGCAAATTGAAATACCATGTTCATTGTAAAAACATCTTTGATCATTTGCAATGTCAACTGCATAAAATAGTGCAAAAATAAATACCATGTCTTTTTGAAAATGTAATTTGGCTACCAAATCTGAATTCTCATGTAAACAGCTTGAAGGCTTTTGAACTGAGAACAAATACATTGTTTTTTTTTTTTGTTTTTTTTCAGTTTTTTTTTTTTTTATCATCAGTTTATGAAATGATGAACATGTATGTGAAAACAGTATTTTGATAGAAGGCTCATTTTTTGTTAAAAAAAAAGGAGGGGGGGAATGTGATAGTCATTTTACTAAAAAAAAATAATGTTTATCATTGTTCACTTTAGTAAAAAAAAAAAAAGAAGCTATTTTTATCTGTTATTTTGCTCATCCTATAAAGAAGCCACAGAAGAAAATTGATTGGATACTTGCCTCTAATTTTCGTGAATCACTTTTCATTAGAAGAAAATACACTCTTAAGAAGTCTCTCTTCTCAGTAATCTAATTTCTACACGTTGGAGAAATAACCCTAATTTAATTCATTTACACCAAAAAAAAGAAAGGTATATCTATAAGTGTTTGGTGCAGAGGTATAGGCTTCAATTGAAAGAGTGGTATTGCATAATACTTATTAGTGTGACAGTAATGGTAGCAAATCAAACTTTATTCTCCCATTTATTGTTTATGCCAATACTTTAAGGAAAGGAATGAATCCACATCTCTCTGGGCTCTATTCCACTGCCAGATATTTCAAGAGAAAATGACTTGCCATTCAGATGGATGTGGTTATCAGTTCAGAAAGTGGAATCGGGATACTGAGTTACATTCCCTTTTGCACAAATACCCTTGGGAAAGGTATGAATTCTTCCTCCCCACTCAGCTACAGGTTAAATAGTAGGGAAGACTGAGCTATCTAGACTTGCTTGATAACCAGCATAGGAGAATGACATCTCTGAATTCAAAACTGGTTAAGTTTTTCTTGGGCTGACTTTCCAGCTCTATACCAATGTGCTACAGAAATTAGTGCAGCAATACCTAATGTAGTTAGGTTGTGACCTTATACTTCACAGGAGAGTATTATAGTATTCTTCTGTTTCAAGATCAAGTGTCACCATGATTAAATTATTTCTTTAAATTTCACATCCCTGCACTCCCACTATGTTATATTTTTAAATCATTTTCTCCATGGTATGATACCTTTGTTCCACATTTATCAAACCTTATTCTGGGAATATTTATGTAAATTTATTTGGGATGGCATGATTATAAGTTGAAAAATTCCCACCAACTATTCAAGTCAGCACTTATGTTTAGTACAAAAGATTGCTTTGATTTTAGCTACAAAACATAATGTGACCTAAAGGTGTTCATACAAAGTCAAATATCAAAAAAGCTCTTGACTAGAATCTTTTGGCAAATTCCATAAAAGATTACAATCATTTGAGTGAATTGATGGATTGTTTGTCAACATTCATAAAAATGAATTTATGAAATCATCTTTGAAGACTATCTAGTATTCAGGGTAACTAGTCTCTAACCAAACACCAATCATATTGAATAGATAATTGCCAATACTTGAAACACAAGTGCCTCCTAAAACTAATAGTTTGGCCTAAAGAATGTCAAATAAAATTCTGTTTAAGCATTTTGAGTGTTTGTTAAGCTTCTTATAGTTTGTTTTAAATTGTCAGCTATAAGTTGTTCTAACAGAAGATTACAAAATTTTGTGTAATGCAAGTAAAGCATGAAGACAATTAGCAGTGGATGTTGGCTTGTGGTATCCGGATCTCTTAATATCTCAAACAGAGCATGGGTTTAATACATCCAGGAATGCTAGTCTGTTGTTGTTGTTCTCTCTCCCCATTGCAAACTGTATTGATGATCTTATTGAGTTCGCATTGGCCACACCAGGATGAGGTCTAGCTACTACTGGACAGAGTATGAAAGTGTTTCAGCCATAGAGTTGGTTTTAGTTATGTTGATTCTAATGTCATTTTCTCAAAGTATATCAGGCATATGTTAGCCATTGCTGGTGATATTGGCAAGCACATTGTTGTCATTCATGATGTATTGGCAGGATAAAGTTTTAACAAAGATGAAGTTAGCAGTCTGACAGAAATAATTTAATGATGCAAACAGATGGAATATATTTACATTGTTCAATTATATTCATATGATTTTCTCTAAACATGATTATTTTGTTTCCTGTTTACTAAACTTTTCCAAAAATTCCCGGAACGTTTATTTGAAATTGCATGCTTATTTTATTATACCAAAAATTCCCGGAACGTTTATTTGAAATTGCATGCTTATTTTATTATAAGTTGGAAAGTTCCTACAAGAATGATTATTCTATCAATGATGAAAAAAATCACAAAAATACATTGTGATAAAGTAATCAGGAGTAAATTCCCTTGTTTTATGATTACCTCCCTTTAGAGAACTCTTTCATTTGCTTATATTTATAAATAGTCACTAAAATTAGTTATGTAAATAATAACAAAAGAGAGCAAAAGTAGGCTTAAGGAAGCTTTATTCTGCTTAATAACAGCTTAAAGTATACCACAGCCGTATGGAAGCCTCCATGTTACTTGGCTGGTTCCATAGCTTGCACTTCTCTACAGGCAATAGACTTTATCAGATTTGTTGTATGTAAATGTATGTTTGTCCAGCTTGGTTCTTTTAAAGTCTAATAATTTTTGCTTTTTTGAAAAATTAAATAAAGTAGTAGAACATATACTTAATGCCATTATTTAAAGCATTTTTTTCTCTTTTTATCACTGTTTAAATCCAAATTTAATTTCTAATGGGGAAAAATATTTAATATGATAAAAGATTGCTTTCATTAAAAAAAAGAAAAAAGAGCCTGCTGCAAAATTAATATTTTCATACACATGTTCATCATGGCTTCATATCAAAAGACAAAAATATGGCCAACTTACCTCAAACGGTTTATAATCTTCTGGTAATTTCTCTAACATGTCATTGGCCATTTTATAGACTATAGTCTCTCTGGTTTCACCCCCACTACTGCCTGCATCTTTTGGCTGGATATTCACAATAGTTGCCAACATCTCATTTGCTGTATTAGTCTGATAACTGGTAGAATAAACAAATTCCAATTAGTCTTCATATTTAGTCTTATTCTATATGCAATCACTTTTATAATACAAATTCTACTTTTGTGACATTGTAAAATCTATCCCTATTACCAAACAAGTAAATTCTACAATTGATAACAACTCAGTATAGAGTTGTTATAAAATAAAATAAGACATATCTCAGCTGATTTACAGGCAAATACTCAAGAGCGAGAACCAGATGTGAACGGGTCAAAGCCCCGTCACAAAATGACCATTAACTTTCTTTACAAATGTTTCCAACACACGTGTTCCGGTCGAAAAATAAAATAATATTTAAAGTGCTCTATTTTTCGTCCAATAAAAATGCTTCGCTCCTAATTATACTCGCTTCATTTCTCGAGCTTGTTAACCACAAGGTAGCTGTTCCAAACCCTCACGTTCCTGTTGAAATAAACCACGTAAATCTATTTCTACTGTTGTCGTATTTCTTTCTTGCAACCATACGCTTGTCTATAACACTGGTGTCAGAAGCGTACAGCAAGAGAAATATGGCCGACTACACGAGCTTCACCCGAGCCAAACTATTTACTCTCATCAAGGAATAGAAAACACTACTATTCAACTTGAAAACAGGACCAACACAGCCTTCTGAAGCCATGATACAGGAAATTCAAGCCGACATAAACGACATGCTGACTGCCCTAAAATCAACTACTTCAACACCTCTCACCGCTCAAACAAACGGCGATTACAGCTTAATGATGCGCCAACAAACTATACGTGACATATTGAAGCTAGAGAGAACTTTCCACCCTGGACACGACGTGAACCGATTCATCACGGCCCTAAACAAAGCATACACAATCCACGTCATGCCAGAACTCAGCACCTATCCCAGCCTGGAAAGCGAATTCGTAAAGTCTGCTAAAGATTTACTGGACCAAAGTATTTTTCAGCAAATGGTTGACTCAAAAAAGGACATATCCACCTTTGAACAACTGAAGGAATACTTATTAGGAGCCCATGGAAGCCAGATGACTAACTTCCAACACCTCAGTCAAGCCTGGGACCTGGAACTGCGAGACGGCGAAAAATTAACAGACTTCGCAGGTTGACTCGAAAACACCCTTAGAGAGGCAGCCGTCCACATAAAAAACAAATACAAAAAAGTAAAAAATACTGACTTAACAGTCGATGGACTTATTTCCATCATCGGCGCTATGCTAATGAGCGAAAAGGTGAAAATTTGGAACTCAAATCTTTACCCACATCTTGTCAAGACAATGGACAACCACTATTCAGCTATTGGCATAGCCTCCGAAGCTCAAATATACCTTGATCGCGGTATAAAATAGGATGAGATGTGATGCCTCGTTCATCATGCCCCTACGTCAGCCATCACACCTTCAACTTTCAAGGACTCGCTCACCATTCACCGCTCGTCCAGTCCACCTTCAACTTCAGGGACATCACCTTCTATGGCGTCGCAATACTAGACTCTGGATGCTCCACCTGCATCGTACCAATATCACAGTTACCCAGAGAAGCCAAGAAACTCATGACCCGCTCCGACGTCGTAGTAAAAAGAATCAACGGCAGCACCACCGCCCTCGGCGAACTGACTTGCGACATCGCCATCGGCAGTCGAGACTCACCCACATTCAAAAAGTTTAACGTGCTGGTAACTACCCAAACCACACCAATCCTGATCGGCCAAAATATCCTACGTCACAACACGCTCGATTCCTATCTAATCGACAACCAAAATGTGACTATAGAATTCAGACGCACACTTTCCTCAGGATATACAACACACACAGCCGCAATCATATCACCGTCATCGTCAACCAACGATCCAGCATATGGCGCCCAAGCTGACATTATCCAAAACCATCCTACTATGGAACTACAGCCCAACATCCAGACACTGGATCAAAAGCTAACCTGGCTAAAACATAACACGGGACTATCGCTACCAAACCATCCGAACCGAGACGAACTAGAGGCCACTGCAAACCTACTCATTTGCTACGCTGACATTATCGGCACTGAAAGCAGCAGCAAAGGCACATTCATCCGACCCATCCGCATACCAACCAACGGCCAGTCTCGCAGCCAGAAACAACACCCGATAGCCCAGGCTTTGGAAGCAGACGTAGATACCGAAATTAAGCGTATGGCTGATGAAGGTATCATTGAAAACTGCAGCGACCCCAAAGGCTTCAATAGCCCTGTATTTGCCGTACACAAGAAAAAACGGATCGATTCGTGTCATTGCTAACTTTAAAGAACTCTCAACAAGGTCTTAGTTGATCTTGACCCTTACCCAATGCCAAGGATCGACCACTTGTTCAACAAAATCGGCAAAGGCAATAGATATTTTACTACCCTTGATCTACGCAGCAGCTACTGGCAAATTGAGATCGACAAGCGAGACCGATACAAAACAGCATTTACATGGAAGGACCAATGCTATCAATACCGCGCCTGGCCTTGACCTTACATCTGCTGGACAAATCTTCTCCCGTTGCATAGCAGAAGCCCTAGCCACGGTCACATCCCGTGACAACATTTCTTCCTATATCGACGACAACCTGGTCCACGCTAGGACATTTAGGGAGTACATACTCTCCCTCGAACAATTTTTACTGCCCTCCGAAAATTCGGACTCAAGCTGAATCCTGATAAATGTTCCTTCCTCGCATCAGAGGCAAAATTCCTCGGACGCATAGTAAACAGCGAAGGATTCAAGGCTGATCCAGAATACGTTCATGCCATCAGGGAAATGAAACCTCCAACATCAAAAAAGGAATTACAAAGCCTTATCGGCCATTTAGTGTGGATCAGACAATTCCTAGAGAACAATCAGACAATTCCTTCACGAACAAATCAGGTCAGATATGTTTTCAAAACTTATAGGTCCCATACACGAACTCAACAAGGTTAATAAACCGTTTGTCTGGACGCAAAATGCCGACAGAGCCTTCAAAAAAATCAAGGACCATCTCTCTTTGCCACCCGTCATCTCATTTCCAGATTTCTCTAAACTTTTCACACTCACCACCGATGCCAGTGACGTCGCATGTGGAGCAATCTTAATGCAAGAAGCCGACAACGGGAAGAAAGATATCATAGCGGTCGCTTCCCATACATTCAACTCCACGGAACAGAACTGGTCCATGACGGAAAGAGAGGCATATGCAATAAAATGGGCAATATTGAAATTTGATAATATCCTTCGCAACCGCCCCTTCGTCATCTTCACCGACCACAGATCGCTAACATATCTGGACCAACGGGAGTTCAATAATGCCAAAATACGACGATGGCAAGAAGAAATTTCATGTTATAAATTCGTCTTGGAATATGTTGAAGGTGAATCAAATGTATGGGCTGACATGCTCAGCAGAGGCTGCGGACATAAGAAAACGAAAGCCCCGAACGACCCTACACCGGCAGGCAGGACATTCGAGGTAAGCGGTTCAGACTATCTTGGTGCCTCGACGAGTTTAACAGTTTACAGCTCATTCTCAAAACTCACACACCACAAAACGCCTGCACCCACAAGCGCGTCACCAACGCATTTTTTGCCTATCACTCCACCACTACCATCCCCACTGAGAGAATCTGCAACCACCTTGGCATCGCAGATGAACAACTGAAGGACGACGCCCTGGCAAAGATCATCAGCGCCCTCCAGTCACCCACTCCAAGTGAACCTCATATCGATCCTGACGACCACCGAGCTACACTTTTCAAAAAACATTTCCACCATTTTTTTCTAGAACCAGGCACCTCCGTTTTGATGATAAGAGACAGTAAACACTCTCCAAGATTGGTTATACCATACGAACTATGACCCAGATACCTCTACCAGGCACACAAGGGCAACAACCACTCAAGTGTCACCCGTATGCGAGAACTCCTTTCCAGCTACTGGTGGGAAACCACGACATCAAGGCCTATGTCGATTCTTGCGACATGTGTGCTAAGTGCAAGGGAAACTATGGTAGACGTACCCACTGGCCCATTGGCCACTGCAAACGAGAAAAGAGACCATTCGATCTTGTCTTTATAGACTCTGTCACAATGCCCAACTCAAAGGGAAAACGTTACATCCTAACCATCTTGGATAGCTTCAGCCGACATTTTACAGCCATACCATGCAAGAGACCGTGCTATCGATGCCGCCCGCGGATTGTACCATTTCTTCCTTCGACACAGAGAGATTCCACGCATAGTATCCTCTGATCGAGGCACACACTTCACTAAAGTCTATCGACAATTCTGTAACCAGATGTCAATCACGCAAGAACTTCACTGTTCTTGGCGCCCGCAAAGCTCAGGAAATATCGAGAGACAACATTGCACGATGAAGAACGAACTTTATATGTTATGCGAAGACAGGAACTGTGAATGGACAGACGTTCTAGAATCTGTCGTTTCGTCCATGAATGCCACGACCAACAGCGTCACCGGTGTCTCCCCAACATCGGCTTACCTACACTACACAGAAAAGAAATCACAAGCGACGATTCTGGAGCATATGGAATGCAAATTAATGCCCTGCTAAAGCAGGTTCACCACCACGTCGCCCTGGCCAGCGATGAAACCGACCACAAACTTGAGACTAACTTAAATCGCCTCACATACAAGGACCCAATACAAGTAGGCGACAAGGTTTTACTTCATCGGCCACACTCAACTGTAGCCCAATCCTCTCATCTGCCCTGGATAGGAAATTACACCATTATAAAAACGAACAATATGATGTGTCAGGTGCAAAACGATGATGGTGATACAATCTGGATTCACCGTGCACATTCCAACGATTAACACATCTTTCTAATACAATCCCTCTGCCTCCACCATGTAACAGTCACCAAGATCATTCTCCTCCACATCCCTCAGGGACACATAATTCAGCAAATAATTCTGTACCAAAACAAATGCCAATAAGAAGAACACGAGGACAACTTCCCACATGCTTCAGAGACTTTATCATGAATTAATCACCCAAATATACACAAATAACGCTCACTGTAAATGAGACCGAGATCTGGGAGAGCCTTGTTATAAAATAAAATAAGACATATCTCGGCTGATTTACAGGCAAATACTCAAGAGCGAGAACCGGATGTGAACGGGTCAAAGCCCCATCACAAAATGACCATTAACTTTCTTTACAAATGTTCCTGACACACGTGTTCCAGTCGAAAAATAAAATAATATTTAAAGTGCTCTATTTTTCGTCCAATAAAAATGCTTCCCTCCTAATTATACTCGCTTCATTTCTCCAGCCTGTTAAGCCATAAAAATCGCTATAAAAGGGGTCACATGGAAGTTCAACAGTCAGTCAACAGGTGGCCAGTGAACAGACCTGATGGTCAGGCCTAGCGATCAGCAGCAGGGGAGCTTCAACCGCCGTCAACATGTGTGAACTACTATGAGAGATTGACCTAGATCCGAAGCCGGCTTATGAACTTTACCACAAGGTAGCTGTCCCAAACCCACATGTTCCTGTTGAAATAAACCACGTAAATCTATTTCTACTGTTGTCGTATTTCTTTCTTGCAACCATACGCTTGTCTATAACAGAGTTAATCTGAAATAGTTTTAATGTAGAAGAACTAGAAATATGGTCATGGTAATTTGGATTTTACAAGTTGACCAGAAATATCTTGAGTTTATCTAGTTAATGAAAACAAAATCTTCGTTCTTTCAAATTTTTTATGATATAAAAGAAGAGGAAAAAAGAAGTAATGTTTGAAAGAAAATTGAAATTAGGGAGAATTGATGGAAAATAAAACTTGGTTATGTTTACATAAGGTTTGGAAATTGGCCGTTTGGTGAGAGTAAAAAGATAATACTTGATGGATTTTAATATTCATAAAGAAGCCCTTTGTTTGTAGACATTAAATCATTTAATGACCCTGAAGGAAAATGCATTGAGTTGGGAAAGTGCATTAGGAGAAAAGAATACCACAGTATTATTAAAAGAGATTTTTTTTTTTTAATTGATTTCATCCCAAGTATAACCACTAAGACATAAGGGGTTATTGAGTGTGGAAGAATTAGGAACAGAAACATTACTCTTTTCTCTCCCTGCTCATTAGTAATCAGGAAGACAGTAGATAGAAATTGACATTGCATTTTAGTCTTCAAAAAATTAAGTTGGCTGGAAAGTATGGAACCAGAAGCGAGAAGCATGAGAAAAGAAATTGTTAGCATAGAATTGAGGGTTACATCAAGCCAACTCAACTGTAAATTGATGAGATCTTGATGCTAGTCTAGTACTGCACTTAAGTTCAAAAGTCTAGGTACCATAGCAAATAGTTCATCTGAACAATTACCATGAAAGTATTTATAGAAAAGGCATAGGGAGGCAACCTTAGAGAGGTGGGAAGTGTGGAAGTGTTATTTAACCAATTGAAGAGTCTCTATATAAAATATGAATTATCACATGATGGCTAGTATTACTATTAATATATTTGAGACATTTCCCTACAAGGAAACATTTGGCATTCATTGGCTGGGCAACTAGTATTGCTTTCTGGTTGAATTTTATAAAATCTTTCTCTTAAAACAATTTTTCAGGAAAATAACTTTCTCATATTCAGTAGCTGTTATCACTCTCTCTAATATTGACTAAATGTTTCCACACTACTTCAAATAAAAAGTTAGAGAAAATAATATTTCTGAGATGTCAAAATCTTGATTACAAAATTAACAGATAGGAAGGAATGAGGCTTTGTAATTATTTACATTATTTGAACTTTTGTCCTCATTTTTGTTGCTATATTCACAATGTTTCAGCTGTTTTTAGGTGATTTGAATTTCAAACTGAACCTTTTATTTTCTCAACCAGTGTATATTGTTCTAGATCCACATCCCCTACCTCTTCCGGATGTCTCAGTATCAGTTATCTTCCTTTAACTCTACAATTTCTTTTTTAGATCATGAAAAAACTTACAACAGCAGCTAGAAGCCATAACCAACACATGAGCCAAGAACACACTTGCAAGACGATCATTTCAAAAGGAAGTGAGAAGAGATTACAGAATTGTCAAATTGAAAAAAATTAAAGGCAAAATTTGATTGCAGGATTGATACTACTATTTTTTTTAATATTTTCAAAATACTACTACTACTACTACTATTATTAACGATTTCTATGTGTCTATATTTGTTTGTTCTTTGCCATATATTTCATAAATAAATATAATTTTTAGTTTAATAAAATTTTTGTGTATGGAAAAATTTTCTTATTGGGCAATTAGTAGTTTACCATATGAGAACTAAGCCGCAGAATATAGTTAGAAACACAGTTAAGTAAATGAGAAGTGATGATGATTAAGATTTTTTTTTTCTAGAATCAACATTATCTATATAAGATAAAACTCTTGGTAAATGTTATATTCTTTTCTCCTCATACAAACCAATTATGGATTGGGCCAAGAGCATGATTGGGACTTGTAAGTGTGAGTAAATTCTTTGTTTTTATTAAAACCAAGTCATTTTCATTTATCCTGCAATTAACTCTCATATTGTTGTCATCAATGGACATTTAACCAAATTCCTCAGGTCAAAAATGAACAATATGGTTTAAGAGGCCAAGTTAGAATTTCTTTTTTTATTATTAAGAATTTAATGTGTCTCTTGAGATAACAATTATTTGAAGGTTTGCCCATTTGACTCATTAAATATATTTATGTATTTTTGCCATGATAAAATCATTTCCTTAATTCATAACTATTTATCTCCCACTTTATGACTAGTAGAATATTATAATGACAGACAGACATATATATATATATATATATATATATCCCATAAATACAGCATACCTTAAAACTGTATTTATATATATATAAGTTATATGAACTCACCATCCTAGAATACTGAATAAGTCAGACCAATATACACTGTCATCCACCAACTCTAGCAATAATACTCATATCTGCTCGAAGTGTATCTTAATGTAAACAAATGACATCATGTATTATGAAAAATAGGCTAAGTCTGACAATTATCTTATTTGTCACTAGGCTAAACCACAATAAACCATTTTCAGTTCTGTATTTTATTTATAAATGCATTTTAAATAATATATCATCAATAAGAATCTATTTTATGCTTAAAAACAAATAAATTTTAGTTTTTAATATAGTACAGAAAAAAGTAATCTACATTTACATGTATCTACGTACATGTATTCATGAATTTAGATGTTTACAATTTGGTGATCTTTACAGTACATTGCAGACTCTTTAATGTCTTAGAACAAAGCACATTCACAAATAATCTTAAAAATACAGTTATTAAAATGATTTTGCAATAATAGAAAATAAAGTAATCTATGTTAAATTTACCAATATTTATATTCATTTTTTTTATTTGCATCACAGATGGAGATGGCTGTTGATGCTGATGATCCATAGCC